>OU015471.1:18090271-18157771 GCA_907164805.1 Brachyptera putata | reverse complement strand
ATATATTTTTTAGGGGTGTGCAAGTTGGAGAGTTCGAGTTTGGGTTTAAGAGAAAATCAAAAGTTTTGAGTTTGAGTTGAATAAAAAAAATTAGTAGGCCTATGCATATCTCTGATTAGATGAATTAATATTGATGTTCAATTTTATGCTAGACCTACATCAATCATATTATTCACAACTTGACTAATACTTGGACCATAGAAATAATGAAAACTCTCAAATTTTAAGCACTGATTGTATTAATTATCAAGTGAAATCAGTTAATAATAAAAAACATTCCAAATGTATATTTGTATCCTATTTGTTATAATAATAATTGTATCCATCAATGAAAAAAGGACATCTATCAACTCAATAATTGTGAAAACTTTGGCAATTACATAATATTAGTGCAACTCAAAGGAGTCAACAATTTAGAAAGAATTAGTTGTGCTTCTAATCATCATGATACCCTGAAAATACTGCATGCATTCTTCTCTATTCGTGTACACAGGTTGATCATAACGATAGATTTCAAATCACATTAGTTCTAGTCACAAACACGATCTAATTTGCTATTCACTACCGTTACTTTGTTCCAGTATTTAATATCATATCATGTAGCACATGGGAGACAATTTAACAAAATGTCATTTTTTTGTGATAAATTTGAATGGTATGAGGTATCAAAGTTATAATGCAGAAGAAATACAGATTTCTTTTATACCTTCCAAATTAAGTGAATACAGTGAAACCTCTATGCATCGTTCCCGGATCCATAGTTTTCCTGCTTGTATCATTCATTCTTTCTAACCCCACTCCCATATAATGGATGTTAAATTTTCCTGAATGGATCATTTAACTGCATGGATGGTTTTATTTTCATGGTTCCTTGAAAAACAATGGATAGAGGTTTCACTGTACAACTATTTTATTTGTATTCTACTATTTTCGTGGGTATAGCGCTAATTTTGTTATTTTCTTTATAGCTGTATACCTGAGAAAATTATGCGATCTGAGTTGAATAGTGCAAACCATATTAAAAGTATCAAAAAGATCCATGTACACGATTCTAGTATTGGATATTTGGGATCTTATACCGTTCAAAAGTTATCACCAAATAATTGATAATTTCCTAAATCAACTCCCACGCACATTTCAATAATATTCTTTGAAAATTTCATTAGCACGTTGCACTAGCTACCAAACGCTACATCTCTATTCGTTTTCGCATCATTACAAACCTTCTCCCCTCTCCCCCCGTGCGGTCGCCCCTTACCTCGCCAGGTCGGAGCCACTCGTCGCGGCGCTGCTACCGGGACCGTACCGCGATGCCTGATACGACGCCGGCATCGCTGACGGATCCTCTTCCTCGCCGTCCTCTCCGCCGAAGTTGTGCGAGCTCTTGCTCCGGCTCAACCTCGACCTCCTGTCCTTGAGCGCGGCGTATCGCGTCCGCCCGCTTGGGTACCGCGTGTCCTCCAGCTTCTTGGCCATGTCTCCGTCGGGGCCATACTTCTTGTTCAACGACGCTTCCACTTCCTCCTCGGGCGACAGCGCCGCCGACGACTTCGACTTATTGAGGAAACGACTCTGATAACGAGGAGTTTCCTCTTCTATCCGCGCCCTGCCATACTTAGGGGGTTCTTTGACCTCTTCCTTACCGTAAGTACCGTAACGGGAGCGCACGGTTTCCGGTTCCGGCTTGGCGGCAGTGCCGTAACGTGAACTGTTAGTGTTAGTCGTGGAGGATGGACTGCCGTACCTCGATTTGTAGTCGGACATTGCCGATTCGTCGCGGCTGTTCTTTCGGGAGCCTTCGGCCGAGTCGCGGGCTTGTGCGCTACGCGCCAGCAACGGCCCGATGTCGGTCTTCTCCATTTTCGAAGCTGCCGTCGATTTCTTCGGGATCTCTTCTTCCGATTCTTCTTCTTCGGAAGACGATTCTTCCTCGGACGAAGTTTCGGTTTCCTCTTTTTTTTCTACTGTGGCCGGAGGAGTCGGCCTACCTGCGCCTAAAAAACGACTCTGGAAGGGTTGTTTTGTGGTGGGTGTGGGTGTGGTTTCTGTTGTACTGGCTGAGCCGATGCGGCTGCGGGTTGGTGGCGTGGACGGGCCGCTAGATGGCGTTGGGGTGGTCTCGGAGGGGGTGCCCTTGTCGATGGAACCTCGGGCTAATAGATTTTTCTTCACTTCTTCGGTCGTGAAAGCTGCTCCAGTGTGAGCAACCTGCGAACAAGGTAATTTATTTATAAATTACATTTTATGATTATAATGTACGGTATTATAAAGCAGGAAGGATGCTTATTTTCACTCATGAACCCTGCCCTTTTTATGCTTTGTGATCTAGAGATTCTATTCGTATTTCTTTACAGAATCGGTGATGCCTTTGTCATGACTCATGGTCTCTGGAGGATTTATAATTATAATTTCTGAGATTAAGATATTGATTTCTAGTTTTCTCTAAAATTAGGGAAATGAATATCGTCATTATCCATTTAAACATAGTTTCAGGATTGTGATGTCCTTTAATATTACCATACCTTTGACGAGGCCGTAGAAGACTCTGACGAAGTGCTCGAGTCCGAGCTGGCCGACCTCACTGCCTTCTTGTGCGGCGATACGTCAGACGACGCCGAGGAACGTCTCGAGGCAGCGGTGCTACCAGCGGTGCTTCCGGTGCCGGTAGTCTTGGCGGGAGTCGTTTTGCGTTGTTGCAACGAAGCGACGGCTTCCGTCTCTTCTTCCGATTCGTCGCTGGATGCCACCTGGAAGATGGGACGTTGATTGTTATTGAGAAGCACGACAGATATATATATATATAAGCCTATATATATGGCAGGGAATTATAAATTATGGGTGATCATATAAGCTCGGTGAAATCAGAAAATGACGTTTAGTAACTCTAAGTATCAACAAACTAGGCTTAGTTATCAATAGGGTCATATATGGTCAATAGGGACCTCATATTGACAGCTCCATGGCCATGGTGAACATGAAAAAAAAAAGAAATTAGTATCTGCTGACCACTAGTGACAGGCGTCAGTTACTCAGTGTTGACTTCTGGTTTTATAAAATGTCATAAGATCAAGATTATATGCCAGAAATATATTTTATTCAATGCGCAACTAAATAGTTCATCATGGAATTCCTTATTTCAATAATATCAAATAGGAAGTGAGCATGTTTTTTCTTATCATTTATCCTTTACATTGAGATGATTTTCTTTTTTCTTTTCTTTTTTCTTTTTCCTAGACTTCATAAAGCTGGCTTGCAATTAATCCAATTTGTTGAAATATTAAACATTGGCAAATGTAGATAAATAAAGTATAAAAATATTCCGGTGAACAATGATATTTCAGAGGTACTTCACCTTCGACTTCAGGTTAGTACATTACAAAGATTCGTCATGATAACCTCAAGGGAAGTACGTCTGAAATATTATTCTGTCGATTTATTTGTCACGAATAATTTATTTTCAACATTTGCCAATGTAACTGTTCATCAATCTGTTAATTAATAATGTCTATCAATGGAAATGGTACCTCTGGTTCTACTTCGGGTACCGGTACCGGTACCGGCGTCCTTGTGGTGGGAGACGCGGGGGCGACTGCTTCCGTCGAGGTGCCGCTCTTGTTCTGCCTCTTGATCTTGGCGATCTCGTCTTCCTCGCTCACTTGCCGAGAAGTTACCTTCTTTACCGGCACGCCCACTGCTGCCATTGCCTTGATCTGTACGGAGAAGAGTGAATCTCGTTGATGAGATTGAATAGCAGAAAGATGTTTGTGAGGAACTCGATCGTTATTGAACTTGATCATTCTTAATCGATCGCCAATAAATAATCAGTCATGTACAGAGAAACGTGTTTGAGAATGTGTGTTCGATCAGAATTTTTGTATTATCTAAACGTGACTTATGTCTTTAGTAGTAGCAGAATGATATAAAAATTAAATTGATACCGGTATTTCAGAAATTACCTCTATAGGGCCTAGCTTATCTGGTCCTATAAAATACAGTACACTTAAAAAAAGTCTTATTTGGATTTGATCCATCTTTGGTTAAAAGTGGTACAAAAAGAAAAAGAAATTACCTGATCAGAATTCAATTGCCAGTAGCTTCAAATTCGAAAATACAAGCTGTCGACGCGCCTTTAAACTCTAACATTAACCAACTCAAAAATCCATATTGGACATTTTAAAAGTCCAACTTTCTCACTTGATTTTGTAGGTCTATTGAAACTTTATTTTACAATTTTTCATTTTTCGTACATATAGAATAATTAAACTTATTTCAACTTCAAATAAAAATTGTAAGTTATAGGCCTACATTTCAAGTAGGATTTCAAAATTCAAACGTTTAATTTTGAATATTTTCTATATTTTGAGGTGATCTTTTACCTGGACCGTAGGCTTGGGTGGCGCGGGCGCCGGTTCCTTCTTCACCTTCTCCGACTCCTGAAGTCGCTTCATGACTCTCGGCGAGTCGTACAGCCGAGAGATGCCGCTGAGAGGTCCTTTAGCAACGTCCTCGGTGTCCAGGACTCTCTCCCTCACCTTCACCTCCTTCTCTTTCTCCGTGCCAGTAAACCGGACCTAATCAGGACAACAGACACCTTTCGATTAATATATAATTGTAAATTGAATAACTTTTTGTTAAAAATATATCATTTTTATTAAAATCGAAACTTCGGACAAAATCATTGTTCTGAATTATTATCGAGGCTAAAAATGAAAGATAATATTTTCGAGCAGGGCAACACAAGGGCAATTTGACCACCCCATAATAAAATAAATAAAAACCGTATTAAAAATCAAAATCAAGAAAGTCGAATTTGCTGGTCTACTACGACTACTGACTAGATCATTCTGTAAACTTCGATAATTGTAGACAAACTTGATGCCACTTGTAACATTTAATGGCTTTGAAAGACGTAGTTTTGTTTCTAATCGTAAATTTCATCATACAAATCATTGACTTTCAAAATACTACAGCTATACAGAATAAAACTGTGATATTAGTGTTTGTTATGTTGGTAGACACACTTCCCACCGAGATGGATCAGTCACTACACCTGGATGGTCTGGAATGAAATGGACTGGGATGGGTTGAAAATGAACCGAAACAAAAGCATTATCTTCCACGATCGATAATCATGACTCCCAATCTTGATTTTTTTCCCATTCGACATGTTTTATTTGATTCGATATCGATTGACAATTTCAATATTTTCAATCGATATTCGATATCGTTCACAAATTTCATATCGAACGGAAACCAAATTAAATATACGAGTATAATAAGTCTCACCGATCGTCCTCCGCCCTGATCGTTATCGGATCCTCCGTCGTCCGTGTGGCGAGCGAACCTCGAGCGGTAGCCGCTGCGCTTCGGACGGTCGCTGTCGTACGGCGACTCAAACTCGGGGTACTCGGCCGTGGTCGACGTTCGGCCGTAGCGAGACGTCGGTGCCTCGTAGCCTACCTGGCCACTCGAGCGGTTCCCGTATCTGGAACATGTTTCAAAACAATCAGTTATTTATTCATTGATTCATTCAAATATTAATCCGAATAGATTGTTACATAAGGCCTGGTGTGTGTACAGTTTGAAGCAGAAGTAAAAGTCTGTTTGCTATCTGGTCAAACCAGTTGACCACGTATATTGCATAGGATTTAAGAGCTATCTAACAACAGAAACAGACTTTTACTTATGCTTCAAGCCGTACATTATACAAGGAGGCATGAAATTATCATAACATTATCATTTTGTTTTTCAGAATGAGCTTATTATAAAATAGCATTTCATAGCACTATCAAATTTGGAATTAGTATTAATTTAGCCTCAAAAAGTCTTTGGACAAATGTAAAGGTTCTGAGATGAAAATGATACACGCATATGAACAACAATACAAGTCACATGTTGTGAGTTCTGAGATGAATGCAAAAGTTCAAAACCATGTTTTTTCTATAGAGGTCGACATTTCAACTCTATTTTTGTAGACTTGTATCATTGCTATCTAAAATCTCGATACATATTCAGAAAGCTTGCGAAAAACACTGTTAGATGGCATATCTAACTATTTTTTTTTACAAAATGTGACTTATATCGTTATCTCGTATACCCTTCATATATTGGAAGCTATTTACGACATATTCTTAGCTTGAGCAGTGAGCAAATAGATGTTCTGAAGAGAACATATTGACGTCAATATACTCCACATTAAAACAGTACTTGAACTGCACAAACAGAGAGGCCGTCGTAAGCGATTGCCACAGGTCAACGAATGTTTGTAAACAAATATTTTACTAAAACGAATTGAAATGAAATTTTGAGTTTTCCTTGCCACTATAACATTAATTTCCTCTTCAACTTATTTCTCACGCACAAAAAGTGCGTACAGTAATTATATTTCTAGTGCAGGATTGGCGTAGTTTTTACCTCTCGCCGAACTTGCGTCCTCCGAGTGGTTCGGAGTTGTCTCCGTCGCCTCCGTACCCTCCCCTCTCCTCCTGCTGTCGGAACTGCGTGGCCAGGCGGTGGTCGCTCTTGGACCGCATCAGACCGGGACCTTCACACACACAACAACGGATGTTTAGTTGTACAACAGCTTAAACTTTAGGCAGAAACTTCACGTTTCTCAACGTAAAGTTGAGAACTTTACGCAGTTCTCAATGCGTAAAGATAATAACTGTGGAAATATTCATATATTTTTTCATTCAAGTGGAAACTTTTCAATGTAAAATTAACTTATTCAGGCCAGATTGCAGGTGTCGGGTGGGATGTAAGTTGTCTTCACGTTGAACGTTGCTGTTTGAATAGAACAAATATTGGAGTATTTCACATTTTTCCTCATGAATCACAGAGATGTTAATTGTTTTGTTAACAACAACACCAACAGCAAGGTTATTTGAAGGTACAAAGGAGCAACTAATAGTTGAATCATATTTATAAAATGCATGCCATACGCAGAACTAGAGTGCACACCCTGCATGATTTCATCAGTCTATCATAGTTCATGCTATCATAGTTCATGCTACAATATAACATAAATTACATAATTAATAAATTAAAAAAGTTATAAGAATAGAACACTGAAATATATGATCATAAAATAGCATTTCTCACAGAAATTCAATCGATGATAGTTGAATAGTCTTATTTAGCATAAAGTCTTATACATAGCAAATTCTCTTACTCAGGTTCTTTTATAGAACTTTTCAAAATCCATTCAAAATTGCGATGACCTGACGTGTCAGAAGGCCATGCCTGCTAAACGAACATCGAAGCGACCTTGGTCCAGTACTCACCGCCACCCGGAGGCTGTAACAGCGCCGAGTTGCTATTGGCCGGCATGATCGAGGTCGGCATGTTGATGTTCAGCTCGCCGTAGCCCGCTACGTGCAGCACCAGTTGGTTCGGGTCGTGAGCCATCGCAAAACGCACACGTCGGTTGTAATCCTGATTCTCGTACTCGAAGTTACGGATGAACTCGACCGTCTTGAGGAATATCTCTTTGGCGTCCATCTGCGAGTAGGAGTCAAAGATATTATCTGCTGTTATTAACGTTGATACTTCAACTGTATTTTTCACTCGTGACAAATACCCACTTTTTAAAAATCATTGTTCCCCAATTAGGGCTATGAATGAATGAAAGTAGGATCGTTTGAACAAGGGCAATCTCATCACCCCATTTTGATTATTTCAAATATAAAACAATCAACTTGGACACCAGAACTACGCTGACTGTGACTATCTTTGTTTGCAGCAGATAAAAGTCAAAAGTTTTCAAATGTTACAAAAGTTTTCAGTTTTCAAAAGTCTGGAACACATTTCAATTATAAAATGTTTTTGTAATATATCCGGACATTGCCAACATTGGTACTTAGAGTAAACCAAACACAAGTGTGTTGGTATTTTGATTGATTATTGATATTTTATGAGATTATTGATTATTATTTGAATAATTTTCTGAATAGATTCTACTGAAGGCCTATTTAGTAGGTTGATATTTAAATAAATTATTATGTTCGTCAATATAGTAGTAACCTATCTCACCAGTTCACAATCGTCCCACTCGACTGAGTCGGTCATATGTTTGTCGGCAAGATCGCAGTTGCTCGTAATGTTCGAGATCTCCGTCTCGAGTCCCTCCTTGAGATTGCCGAGATTCCTGAGTTCGGTGCACAAGTACCGGTCGACCTCGACTCGCAGATACTCGGTGCGATCTTTCAGCGCCTTGGCCAGCCGACGGTAGATCTCGTCGACCTCCTCGGCCACCGACGCGCAGTTGACCTGCAGCGACATCGTGTTCTTCTCGACCATCCCGAGCGCGTCTTGGAGGCGGTGCAGAGCGCGGCGAACCTGGTGGAGAAAACACGCAACATCAGCTGGAGATCAAACTTTATTATATCAGTTAATAATAATGTATTTTTTAAGGAACTTTTGCTAACAATATAAGGTAAGTGCATAAACTAGGGCAAAACATGTCAAATTAGATTGCCAGACCCAAGTCCTCTTCCTTCTACCTCGGTCCTCTTCCTTGGCAAGCTCCTGCTCCTCCTCCTCCTCCTCCTCCTCCTCCTCCTCTTCCACCTCAACTCTTCTCAACACTTCCCTCCATTACTCCAAAATTCAATTCAAATTGAATCCACTGAAAATCAATCCCAGCTCTCCTCACCACTTCCTCCATTTCTCTAAAATTCATCCAAAATTAAATTCAAATCGAATCCACTTAAAATCAATTTCAACTCTCCTCACCACTTCCTTCATTTCTCTAAAATTCATCTGAAATTAAATTCAAATTGAAGTCACTTGAAATCGTCAGGACAATGACTGTACCTGATTGTTGATGCGCGCTATCTCTCTGCGCAGGATGTCCATGTGCGCGCCCTTACAGTCAGGACAGATCTTCTTGTCGCAGTGCACGCAAGGACAGCAGTACGCCTTCTCGGAACAAACTGGAACAGGAGAACAGCAATTGTTGGTGAGCTTGTATTCGGTATTAGTTGCGCACTGGTCACATTTGGGACTTTTCTTAGTGGTATTCCGGAATTGAGATTTTCTATTGGCTTATTCTCATGTTTTACATTTTTTTTTTTATATAAATTGGGTTTAACGACGCACTGTTATGATAGCGCAGATCTAATGACGTCGGATGTATGATTATTGAGATGATGGGATGATGAGATGAAGGTTCTTGGGTAATGGGAAGGATAGTGGGAAGGAAGCGGTCATGACCGACTTATTGTAGAAACCATCCCGGCATTAGCCTAGACTACAGAGGGAAACCATGAAAAACCCCTGTAAAGAGGGTCGGCGGCGGGGATCGAACTGGGTTCGAAATTCCCCTCGTCTCCCGGATCACATGAAGCGAGCGCGTGTCGGTTGTTTTACAGTGAAGAAAGCTTGGATCTTGCAAGCGTTCATGTTTGCACTCATCTTAGCGTCATGGTTAGTGGTGGTTGTGATTAGACCAAGGACATCCCATCAGACAAACATTTCTTGCGTTAGTGTTCAGCGTTCGGCGTTAATGTCAATGTTGTGTTGTGAATGGGCTTAAAGTGGTACAAACTGTACTGTAAGTAATTTTTCCTAAAACTCGACTGTTCTGTAAACAACTGTCCTGACAATCAACTGTGCTAAAACCTGCTACTGTACTAGGGCAAACGCAGCATATGCGTTGTAAGATGAACGAGATATTTATATGAAATATACTCGAAAGCTATATATACACACCTTGACTTGTATGAATATACTCGATAACTCTACATTCTACACACATTGACTGGGAAACTATCAAGTCTGGAAAGCCTTGCCATAGTTCTGCATAGCTAAGATTTCTAGCTATTTTATGTAGAAAATACATCTATTAAATCAGTTTCCATCTAAACGGCTAGTCCGATTTAAATGAACATTCGTAATAATATCTATCTTTTATGTTTTTGTGTAGAAACATTACTATCTGAAATGTTCTGGTTTGTTATTGGTCGTCTTACCCCCACATCTCTCCATGATCTGGCCGCTGGTGGGGTCCGGCAGCTCTCCCGTGATCTCGATGTGCAGCTCCAGGAAGCGTTGGAGGGTGACGTTTGTCGGGAATCCCTGGACGCCCTGATACGGGATGCGATGTTCCGCTCGGCATTCTGGACATTTTACCTGCACAAACAACAAGAAACTGAGACGAGTGGTCAAGTGGTTAGCACACTGAGCCGTCATTCAGGAGATCGAAGTTCGATTTCCGCCATGATCGACCGTCCTGATAGGGGGTTCCCTTTGTCGTTCAGGTCAATACTGGGATAGTTTCTCAACAAGAGGCCACAACCGACTCCTAAGAAATAACCTTTCATTTCATCCTATCATCTCATGTATCATTCACCGACGCCATTAGATCGTAGTTATCAGTATCCTGCGTCGTTAAACCCAACATAGACAAAATAATAATTGTGACAATAACGAAACAATAATGTTGAGAAAAACTCGGTTGTTCGAGGAATCAATTATACAAGGAGTATACGAGAGGAGTAAAACTTTAATTTTGTAACTTTTTATTATACCTATGATTCTCAAAAATACTCAATTTATGAATATTTAATTATCGAAAAATAAAATGAATCGGCCCAAATTAATTGGACGAGCGAAGTGAAGATTCAATTTTACTGTTCTTAAAAAAAAATGTATTTTTTCGCGCTTCACAGCGAAAGCATAAATTTTGAAGAAACTTGGCATACACATAATTATATGTTCATCTAACTCTGTACTGTATAGCTTTGAGAGGTACCGATTGAACAACTTTTGAGAAAAACATTTTTGAAATTCTGAAAAACCTCCCCAAGAGTATTCCAGACAAGAATTGAAAAAATGTTTTTCCAAATACTTTCAAAGTTTTACAGAATTTGAGCAAAATAATGACACATAGTCCTATTATTATTCTGAAGTTTTCATGAATCAGATTACCGTCGTGAATAAAAAATTGAGATGTAATTTATTATCACATCAATTGAACACCTTGAAACATATATATAGAAAAGCAACAAGTAGAACCAGTTGAATTGTTGAACAATTAAAATAAGCACAATAAAAAAACAAGAAGGCATAGTGACATAATTGCTTAGAAATCTAGGTGTCCATTACATTTCACATGCATAGGCCTATATAGCTCATCTCACAACGTATCCGCTGCGTTTTACTAGTAACAATATTCACAAAAACGTGTTTCCGATTAAATTCAGTGCTTCAAACAAACACTATATTAGTATTGGTGGAGGTGCCGGGTTTTACTAAATATAAACCAACACGCCAAGTTCAAACAAATTATATCCATATTTTTGTCAGATTTCAGAGAAAAAATATGCAACTTCCCCCCCAAATTGCTAGGTCTGGGTCCCTTTGATAGTTTTACCCAAGTAATTGGCAGCCTCTATTCCCCGAACCATCCGTGTACGTCACAACATGTTGTTGTTGTTGCTGTTGTTGCGCGCATATTAAATTAACCGCAATCACCCAAATCTAACCAATTTATTGAACCTAACCCATCCCCACTAACCTGAACCAAATATCCTGACCAAACAAACATTCTAAACTAATCCAATCATAATACTAATCCAATCCCAACTAAAACCATTGACTAAAGAGATACTCAAGACGTCCCATGTAAGTTACTTCACGAGATTCAAAACCCTTTCATTATTACCAGAAATTACGTTGCTCATCGCTACACATTCCTAGAGCGCTGCTAGCAGTCAAGTTGAAGACTTGGCAGACGAGCCAGGCAAGCATCCATCTTATCGTCGACTGAAGCACGAAGGCCGAAATGATTTTCAGCACTCTTAGCGGTGATTGAAGGTACTACAGGGTAAGGGGTGTGGGGAGGGTAGATACAAAGGAGTGGGGATGAATATTAATTTAACGTCGAGTGAACTGTCTTTGTATCTCTTCAGTCTCCTAAAACCTTTGCTAAAACTAATTTAAAACCTAGTTCCGGTTCGGAAGTAATTAGTTGTGTCATTACCTGTCGCCTGACGTAGTCGACTAGGCCGTCCATGCACGGTTCCATGCAGAACGAGTGTTGGCATGGCAACAGCTTGGGATTGTTGTATCGGTCCAAGCAGATGGCGCAAGTCAGCAGCTGTTCGAACTGCTCCATGATGCTATCTGGAACCGAGCGGGAGCCGCAAGTCAATTACAAGTTCGTGACAGAGTCAAGGCGGAAACAATACAATAGCTGAGCTGAGACGGGAAACATAACGAAGTTATTGGTGGAGATTAAAGGACATGGAGGGTAGAATGATTTTTTTCATTAATTTTATATCAAACTAAAAACCATATCCCCTTCAAAGGATCCGAACACCTTGACGTCGTGTGGGGGCGTGAGTGGCCCAATGATCTCCAGAGCTATCGTCGGGAGCAATTTATTTTCTCCCAAAAGGGTCACCCATGGCGATAAGGTCTGGGGGTGAGGGTCCAGACCAAGTTTGGACCGTCTCGGTCGAGTGGAAGCCTTTTGGTGGTCGAAGTATATGGAGGGAGTACTTAACCTTACTTTTGTATTTTCATTTTATTTTTTTTTCTATTCACTTCTCAATTCATCTATTTTCTTTTCTTTTCTTTTATATCGTCTAATCTTACTTTTCTAGTTCTTTCTATCCCGCTCCCTCCATATACATGATACATGCCACCCTCGGTAGCTCAGTCAGCTGAGGCACCGCTAAACTGAAGTCTCCGTTGGGCGTCGGTTCGAGTTCCGCATAAGGCATGCAGGGTTTTTGTAATCGTCCTTTCACTCATAGATGAAACTTCATAGTTTCATAATCACCTGCTCATTCGTACCCCCGTATAACCTAGCTGTTGGTGGGGTCATTAAGCAAACAATAACAATAATAATAATAATTTTCTTGATCTGTATGCCGCGTACAGAATTACAGAAAAAAAAAAACATAAAAAGCAAGCTCAAAATTTGTCGGTATATGGAATGAAAATCTTCACTACGCTCATCTAATTAATTCAAATGTTAATTCAAACAATTAAATATTAAAATGTATTTTTATTCAATTATTTATTCATTTATAAGACCATCTCTAGTGGATGCTAGTATATATACGCATACTACTCTGTATTGGATCCGTAATTTGTGTTTTACTTCTCAACAGTTGGCTATAGATCGGTTTTTGAAACTTCTCCGAACTTGACTTCATCAAGTTTACCAGCCTGGTTCGTTGTTCTACACGAAGTTGGGTCTTGTGCTCCGTTTTGTTTATACATCGTCTGTTTGTTTCGAAGACGTTAATAATTCAAAAACAAAGGTTCGTGTTTTCTTTTGATGAATAAATAAATTACTACTGAAACAAAAAAAGACTCGTCAAGTCTGTGCGATAGAGAGATAAATCATAGACGTTTTTATGTGATGGACCAAGTCGTATCTCTCTCTTTATATACCTTCTTGTTCCTTTGTACAGTTTAACATAACTTAACTTTCGTTTTAGTCCGGTATATAGTTATATCCACGAAAGAAGAAGGTCGTCAACCAAAGGAATGAATGTAAAAAATTCAATAAATAATTAAACTTGCTGTAACTTTGAGGAAACAACACCTTTCAAATATGCAGTTGCGTTTCTAAATGTAAACCTCTTCATGAAAAATCATTATACTCTCTAATAAATAAATACCACAACTTGACAAATATATCGTGGTAATATTTGTGTTTGTTATATTGGTAGACGATTTTCATCTTTTGTGAATGTAAGTTTGCGAAAACGCTACAATAACGTTGATAGATCGGTGAGGAGTGAAACATCGGTGAAAATACTTCGCAAAAACAAAAACAGAGATAATTTTATTTAATTTGTAATTGTACGATTCAGTAATGATAGAGGTAGGAAGCACATGTTGTTACGAGGCCCTAGCTTGTCTAGCCAGCAGTCACCAAGGCCGTTTCTTTTAGTGGCGAGCATAGGTACTAATTGCAGGCATAGGTAGGTACTATTTTTTTATATTGGGTTTTACACTGTAATGATAACTGAGATCTAATGGCGTCGGATGGATGATTAATGAGATGATGGGATGATGAGATGAAGGTTCTTGGGTAATGAGAAGGATAGTGGGGAGGAAGCGGTCATGGCCGACTTATTGTAGGAACCATCCCGGCATTAGCCTAGACTACAGAGGGGAAACCATGAAAAATCACTGTAAAGATGGATCGAACTGAGTTCGGAATTTCCCTCGCCTCCCGGATCACATGAACCGAGCGCGTTACCACTGCGCTACATGTGCCGGTAGGCAGGTACTAATTGTAGACCTAGGCGAGGGGAATAGAGGTGTGGACGGACTCTATTCTTGTTCAGCCATAAGAGTCAATTGTCTTGGTAGTATTATGTTTTGTCTACTGAAAATGGCTGTAAAACTTATTTCTTCACGTCAGTAAAATTACACGAACCAATGAAAGAACTCGGATTCTTCTCCAAAAAGTCTGACTGACCCCTGGATTGTGCATGAATATTAAGGGGCTACATGCACGGTGCTTATAAAAACAGAGAAATTCATCTATACTGTTTCTTTTCTACGTTCATGAATCAATGTTAGTAGATAAAAAGTATATCAACCATTAGATAATTTATGCTCTTTAATTAATATGACATTTTATTTTTGTGAATTCAATCAGTTTCACGATAACACGTCAATGAATACCAAGAATGTGATGAAATTCACTGATGTATTATCTCAAAATTGGTTGGATTCGTAAAGATAGGATGTCATATTAATTAAAGAGCATATTATTATCTTGGAGTTAATTGATATGCTTTTTAAATTGATGACACTGTTTCTTGAACGTAGAAAAAATTGTAGAAATGGATTTCTCTATTTTTATATGCACCATGCATGTACCCCCTTAAGTTAGGTGGGTACAGGTTTTATATGAGTGAAAGTTAAAACTGAACATTTTCGCATATAACAAGGAAAGTAGCACATTTTGTCATATTCATGTCATCCCATCCATTTTACAGCCGTCATTCGTACCAACTACATAACAGAGTCAAACTTAATAACTAAAATACCAAATAGAACGAAATACAATTACTTCAATTTACAGATTACCGCCAAAAAATCGATAAGTATAATTGTCCACATACCAACCAATAGGCAATATTATTACACAATAAAAAAAATACTCGATCTTTTTTTACCAGTAGATTTCATTTCGCCTTTTCGTTGAGTAATTGCATTTTCCGCATGTTGGCAATATGAGTGAAGAACTACTTTACCGACTCAATATTAACCAGATGCTGTCAGTGTTTTTCTGGAATACAGCCATCTAGTCGAAACGTTGAACAATTCGGAACAGTTATTCGCAGTATTCTTATATATGTAAATCGGACGTTTCGAAGTAATATCGCACAACAGTTGAAAAAGTCGATCTAATAATAGTGATGTACTGAAATGGAATGACCGCTCGGAACGTATGATCGATAATGTAATAACTTCAACACGAAACGGACGGTCGAAGACTGTATAGGCTACTCTACGTGATGGAGTTATATTCTCGATTGTTAGTTGTGGAGCCCGTCGAACGTTTCCCCTATATGTTAGTGTTTACAATCGGGTGTGTTGATCCGTCAGATAATTTTGAACAATTTTCGAAATGTAAGAGATATCAAAATTCTAAAACGGAGGACACACAGATAGTTTGAACACTTTCACGATAAAGTTAAAACTATTCATCTTGTCGCATGATTGCCAAGTGTACGCGTTTGAGAAATATTTTTTAAACTGAATATGTTTGGAAATTACGCGATATAGGTCAAATAGTTATAACTAGGGCTAGGATGTTTAAGACATATCCTTTTTTTCTTTTGCTTTGTAGTACTTGAAAATGAAATATTAATACGTTTCATGCGTCCCTGACTGCAAAAACATGATGTTTATTTTGCCTTGAAAAGTATTTTTTTTTCACATTTTTGGCAAATTAGGTATTTTTCAGTGTTTTTTAGGTCTTTTTGTCTTTTTCTGCTCTAATTTCTTATTGTGAAGCCTTTTCAGCCGATAAATGAATTCTCATTCATTTTTCCTCTTGATGTTAGAAGGAAATATTCTGTTTGACAACTTTGATGTTTGATTTGAGTGACCAGAATGACTTGAATATATTTACTTCCTTATTTAAATATCCACTAAAAGTGTACACGCAAGTTTGATTTTTGGTCAAAAAGGTCAAAAAATTATTAAGCACAAAATATGTAATTAGGCCTATAGCCACCTACATATAGAATAATCATCGTAAAATCAAAAATTTTCATAGGTACTTTTTTTATTTGAAAGGTCTTTTTCTTCACTTTTTAAGGTACTGTTTGCCTGCCTTTTTGGCAGTTTCAAAGGTCTTAAACATCCTAGCCCTAGAACTTACACCATGCACCTTGAAGTCAATAAATATATCTGTGTTTACCCCATATTAGAATGTTAATGTCTCATACGGTTTGATAGTTGACCAAAAAACTGAAATTTTGCTAAATCAAATAACATGTACTCTTAAGATCAAAAGGTTAAACTATTAGATCCGATTAAAAACTATCAACAAGTAGAAAGAGCTGAACGCCGTGACTTATGGCTTTTAAAATCAAGGTGTATGTATAGTTTTTCATTATGTTTCACATAAACAGGTCTATGTCACTAATCGTACAACGCATATACTGCGTTTTCCTAGTAAAAACAATTATTTGTCAGTCCTAAAAACAGCACTGATGGCTTTTCCAAGCTTTTGTCCGTTTTGTTTTCTATGACGTACTATCAACAACACACGTGCGTGGAGCTGACAAATATTATGTTTATGCACACGGTCTAATGGAACGCACACTGGCACATTTTGTGTTTGAAAACTTTATAGATAAAAACAAATGCAAAAAAATAGTGGACGGAATTTCATACCAAGCGGTTGCTCAATTGTTTATCAAAAATTTAAACAGCCCTTCACGATGTAGTGATACCAACAGACTTTTGTCATAATATAAAAGTGCACCCACTCCCATACTAACTAGGAAACGCAGAATGTGCGTTGTGAGATGAGCGTAGCAGTATAAAATCTGGAATTGAAAAATACTGTCAGCTCAATCTACATCTACAAACCTTGGACTACTTCAAACGCTGAAAAACCTTACCTGCAACTTGTTGCTATTCATAGAGCAACCTGTCGCATATACACTCTGCATTACATGTTTTGATCCTGATATTTGATGAAATGTATACTTTTATTGCGTTTTCTTCGTTATGTCTCATCCGATTGTTGCACAAATTATTGAAAATGTGTATGATAGTTGTTTTCATATTCTGTATGAATTTGAATTTTCTGTTATTCTTATGGGGATTTTCCTAACTTTCCAAATTTTTTCCGGAAAAACCGTTCGACCGATTTTTCTGAAAAACACTCCCAACCTATTCTGGTTTAACACCAATTTGAAAAAAAGTTCCGAGCTGATTGATCATTTTTCCTGACCTGCATGCCGCGTACAAAATTACAAAAAAAACAAAAACAAAACATAAAAACTAAGCCAATTTTTTTTCGGTATATGGAATGAAAATCTTCGCTACGCTCATCTAATAACATGGCAGACATTTGTGCCTTCTTGAGGACAAATCAGAGCCAACGGTCCCATTTGTGACCGTTGTGACCCATTTCCGATTTAGTGACTCCCTTGTGAACTAGATGTAAATTAGAGTGGCTACGGTACCGGTGACATTGTTGACCCTACAAAATCTATAATTTTCGTGCAAAACTAATGCCTTTGCTAACATGATTATCTATTGATATAGTTCGATATGAAAGCGATAGTTGCGCTACAGGCAAATGGGACCCTAATTCTGACCCCGGAAATACTTCACTTATAGAAGCATACTAGGGTACTATACAGAGCACCTTCTTCATATTATGATCAAGTACGTTGGTATCTTATATTGGGTTTTAACGACGCACTGTTATGATAACTGAGATCTAATAGCGTCGGATGGATGATTAATGAGATGATGGGATGATGAGATGAAGGTTCTAGGGTAATGGGAAGGATAGTAGAAAGGAAGCGGTCATGGCCGACTTATTGTAGGAACCATCCCGACATTAGCCCAGACTACAGTGGTTGGTATCACTACATCGTGGCTCTTCTAATAACTTGTTATCTCTCTTATTTTTTAAATTACTTTATTGACCAATCAAGCGTTCAGGACCGATATTTTAAAGTGAACTACATTTTTATCCATCGAATAACTAACTTCAACAAGATTAAAATGACAGTGATCATGATGAATAATAATTGTATTATGTCAACTTAAGAGTGCACGGTAGTCGATTCAGAGAAATATTAATTGTTATGTGATGGCTTTTGAACAGTAAAAGATATCAAAATTCTGAAAACAAGGAAACACAGATATTTTCAATACCTTCAAGATGATGGAAATAATAACTTTTCATCTCATATCGCGTGGTTGTCAGGCGTATACGGTTGAATAAAACACATTTTTTAACTGTACACGCCTGACAATCAGGCGATATGAGATGAAAAGTTATTACTTACATCATTTTGAAGGTATTGAAAATATCTGTGTTTCCTTGCTCTCAGAATTTTGATATCTTATACTGTTCAAAAGTTAGCCCCAAAAAACTGATATTCCGCTAAATCGACTCCCATGGATTCTTAAGAGTGCACGGGAGTCGATTAATGAAATATTAATTGTTTTGTGATAACTTTTGAACGAAATGAGATATCACAATTCTAATAAAACGCAGATATTTGTAACTAATAACTTAAAGAGGTTGCCTATATCCATCGGTACGATAGCTATAATCCAAGACTATGCACGTAGCATTGGTTGCGTACAAAACGTTCCTGAATTTCGTTATACCGGCTCTTACTTGATTAGCCTTATACACACTTTTGAATATCATACATAAATGCTTTTATTCATTCTTAGTCTCTTTTAGTATTCCTTTATTGAAAGCAATGGAAATCATTCCAGCGTACCGCTAGCTGATACTATAGCTATAGCGACTGATCCACCCATTCTTATTGGTGGATGTCAAATATTTATTTTAATTTAGAATAACTTCCGTTTTCTGAATGACATACCGGTACCAATATCTTGATTGTATTTATAGCTCTATATTTATAGCTCTATATTTATGGCACTATATTTATAGATCAAGTCAGCCGTGACTTTTGCAATGACGGATGTCAGTGAACGACTATTCGACAGTAAAAGTAGCAGGTACTCTGTCAGTGGTAAACAGTGGAACGTTGCAAAGTTACAATATAAACCACGTGCCTTAACAATGACACTTATTAAAAATATAACATTGGTGACAGCTTGTAGGATATTCGTGTGCCATACTGCATTTCGACGGTTAATCTGTTGGTAGGCCCACTTTTAGAGTCAAATACGTTTATTAGACAGCTGGGAAATGGTTTATCCGAATTGATTTGCTTGAATCGGTTGAAATATTCCATGTCTATCACGATATTCTGAATCGTTTCAGTCGAAACTGTTTAGGAATCGAAAAATACCCGCCATATTTGTTTATTCCACCGCCTTGCTATTATCTTAGAGTAGCAGGCACGGCCCTCCAAACCGTTTTGACCTATTAATCCAAGGCCTTCTTTATTATTGCACAAATATTATTCTCACTTACTCTTTGTTTGGTTTGTATGTGGCAAATTGTACCGTGTCAATTGTTAACCTCATGGCGATCTGTCAGGGTCCTCATTCTATAACAGTAAACGAAATGGATGCTTGACGAAAGTGTCAGAGCCCATATGATACACCGTGTTAAAGTATACGAAATAGTTTGGACAAATCGAAGATGGCCTGATTTCGTTTCGTTCTAGAGTTATAGAATAACCCTCCCGAAGTGCATCCACTATCATGACGTCACGATTGTGAGGTAGCAGGCCTGATGTAATAATATAGAAGGCCTTGGTTAATCACACACTTTCAAATTGACTTGACAGTTTCAAGTTACATCTTGAACCGTGTTTTAACTGTTTCGTTTCTGCCCAAAATCGGCATTTTTATCAGCATGTTCAAACCGTTACAGGCTGGATCGATTCTTCACTGTGCTATATACTTATAGTCACTGATACCCAAGTTGGGTTCAAACCGGTTTGACTCCAATTGGTTTGAAAACTTCGGTAAATAATCCAAATTTGGCCTAGTCGGTTTGGTTTTCGACACAATTGGGCAACTGAATTGAAAAATGCAAAACCGGCTTGCAATATCTTTACAAAACCTATAATTAAATTACTTGACTTCTCATCTTCTGATCTCACTCATCATTTACCGACGCAAATAAATCTCAGCTATAATTACAGTGCGTCGTTTAAGCCCAAAATAATTGAATGAAATTCAACATTTGATTCCAATTTGATCTCTTGTGATTGAAATATCGATTTTGAGTCTATTTTGAGAATATTTTGAGAATTCAGGACGTGGTTTACCATAAAAATCACAGCTGCATCTTTCAAAAGAGTTCAATCATTAAATTTTCAGATGTTATTACATAATATTTTACAATTATTTAGTTGGCAGACGACCTTCATCCGTGAACACAAGTATATGTCTGTAATGTCTTTGGTTCGATAACAGATGAATCTTCCTAGCAATGTGATCGAAACAAGAAGTAGTCAAGCACTTATTAAACTTGGTTCAACGTTCTCTTGGCAGGGTCTAATCTTTTCAAGAATTTATTGTTATTTACAACGTTAATGATGCTTAGCGCAGGTCTGGTGAGAATATTCCAGTTCAATTTAAAGAAGACAATTATACTTGTGGAGAGAAAAAAATACATATGAAGGAAAAATCAATTATTGATATAAATAATCCTGGTAAAAATTCACGCTTTGACCAAAAAAAAACGTATATTGTGAAAAGCTATTCTTGATATTATGAGAAAGATCAGGAAAAATTTAATTAAGTAATATAAGATTTATACAGTGAATCGAACCTTGATTCAACTTGGGTTTATAGAAGAGATTGTAAGAACTAAGATTTACATTTGAATAAATTCTATTAGCTATAATTGCAAAACTAATTTCAATAACTTATATGGAATCTGTGATTCTTTCGTCTCTCAGCTATATTACTTCAATTAAGACTCTGTGGTGGGGGGTGGAAAAGAGGAGGGATGTACACTCACGTACACATAAAGTGGTCGATCAAAGAACATTGAAAATACTGAAGAAAATGTGTAGACATACGCACTAAATCTAGCCTAGAGAGAATAACAATTTTATTGTCAGCTGTTCACTCAGATGTGATTGACCACAAGGGTCCAGCTTGATAATCTATACAAAATTACAATTGAATTACAAAAATTATTTTTGTAAAATTATTAACTTATATCTAGGTATAAAAGTCGACGATTTAAAAGAAAGAACGTTATTGAAACCAAAATACAACGTACAGTGTATGAAACAATTATTTGTAAAATATGCATTGATTTCATTTGATTTCAGATTTAAATTTCAGAAAAATCCATTTTAGTGACAGCAAGAGTAAAATCGTGAAAAATGTAGTAGGCCTATCTCGTATATTTATCGATCAAAATTTAAAATCCGACTATTATTTGTAAATCAATGTGAAACTTCGAAGAGTATTTGTTGGAAGAATATATACTTCAAATGATTCTAGTCGAGCGGCAGCTGGACTGAAGCCAAGTTCCGCGCAAAGCCATGCAGGTACACTGTTTTCGCGAAGTGCTTGGAAGAGGTTTTGAGCATACAGTATCTTAAAAACTAGAAAACTTAGATTATTATTCTGGTTTGTTGTAATGTAGGCCTACAATGAGGCGACATACACGACGAGACATATCCCTTTCATCGATATCAGTCGGAGGTGTCTACCAAAATAACAAACACAAATATCACCTTTAATATATATGTATATATATATATTTTTAAGGCCCATTTTACGAATCTTAGTTAAGTACTAATCCACTAACTATTTGTTAAAGGTACGAAAATATCATATGTAACCAATGGTGATAACAAGTTAATCCACTAACTATCGATTCGTAATACCGGCCCTAAGTCATTAATTTTTATGCGCAGAGATTCACGAATATCAATACAACTACATTTTTCAAAAGTATTGGACGTTCAACTATGCTGTAGTGAGTTTCTCTACATTTACCAAAGTTTCTACAATTATTCAGTTGGTAGATGACATTCTTCTCTCGTGGATGCAAGTTTATAAACATGTGGCAGAATCTTGAGAATTATCACGCTATTTTTGTTAATTTTTGTATATTTTTTATATTTTTCCTGTTCCAATTTTTCTCTTGCTATCCAACACGATATCGGTACATTTTCTGGCAGGTCTCTTTCCAATTGCGTTGTACCGTAATAACGTTTTAATGACGTCATGGCCGTAGCCTTCATTACTTTTGTGCACAGGCTTCTTTAAATTTGAGGTTTCAAACTGTCAAATCACAAGTTGGCGTAATTTCAAAGCAAACAAACGGAAGCACGAGTGCAGGAAACCCAACTGCGAAGGTTGGTAAAACATAACTTCCGGTATAATCGTGATTTCGGTCGACAAAAGTTGAAATAGAGTCACGAAACGGTGTCGTGATCCGCCATGTTGTTTGGGTGAATACTGGGTTATGATTGGTCAGTAAGGAAAATCGTGTCCGATGACAAGAAAAATTTGGAACTGGAAATCCTGCAGAAGTTATACTTTTAGTTTTGTCATCTTGGAGTTTTGTGAATTTATATTCCTAAATTCTTCGATTTTCCAGTCAAATATGTATAGGGTATCGCTAGGTACACTAGCAGTCACCTAACGAGATCATTCAAGCAACAGTAAAATGTATCCTGAAGAAAATTTACTGACATAAGCACTAAAACTAGACAACTTATACTCTATAATATATACTATAACTCATGTACCGTCTTTGAAAAAAATTAGCGCCAATTAGTTTATACCTGGATTTATATTTAATTTTAATTTCGCAAAAAAACATTATTTTTATATGACCGCAAAGGGAACTCTCTGCTGAAAGTTAAAGGTGAACATACTTTCGTAGATTTTCTTTAAATTAAAAATTCCGTAGAATTCGGTGTCCTCAAGTGTAGGCCTATACTTCGCAATAGACTCTCAAATATAAACTTCACAAAGTCCAACTAATACTTCATAACTTCTTATATATATGTAGGCCTATGTAAAAAAAATATATATATATATATATATATATATATATATATATATATATATATATGTATGTATGTATATAATATAAATATTTACCTTAATATTCCTTTCTGTATCAATCCAGCGGTCGTGTTCGTATCAACAATGAATACACCATATATAACTTGGAAAACACTAACACAAAAATCCCAATCACTGTTTCGTTTCCTAAATCGTGTTTGCTCTAATTCACTCGGCGAACTCCTATTCACACGGTCTTTGCCACGACTGCCTGCGTTAATCCAGCATCCTGGTCCAGATTTAGAATCACATCTCATAGAAAACTACAGGATGTGATGTTCGTCGGGGAAACATTGACCGTGTGTCGGGGGATGGTAAGATGGTGAACGTGCGGTCGATGTTTTTGGGATGGACGGGCGTTAGGGTTGGATTTAGAACATGTGAGGTAAGCTGTCACAAGATGGCCGTCTTACAAACATAAGGTCTTTGATTTGAAATGTTTTTATATAAATTTGGCTTTGTGTTTTAAGGAAGTAATGTGATATTTGGAAATGGTTGAGTGAGGACGAAAGAGAGTGATGTGTACATTGAAATTTCGTAAATATGTAAAATTTAATGCTGAGACGGGTAGATCGTAGTCGTTAAAGGATATCACAACCCTGAAACTAGATTTAACGTATGATGACAATATTTATTTCCCTAATTTTATAGAAAACTATAAATCAATTACATCGAGTTCAAAAATTATAATTATTTTATTTGTCATCCAGGACCCGGTAGTTTTTCTGAGTCGTGACGTAGTCATTATTCGATTATGTTATGTTTCTTTACATAATCCCTTAATCCTACGTCATGACTCAAGGTCTCTGGAGTAGAAATAATATAGCTATAATTTCTGAAAATGAGATGATTATTTCTAGTTTTCTTTAAAATTAGGGAAATAAATATCGTCACTATTCATTGAAATCTTTTCTCAAAGTTGTGATGCCTTTAACGAGCTGTATTGTCATCCAGGAGACTGGAGTTCGATTCTCGTGAGAGTCGACCATCCTGATAGATGTTTTTCGTGGTTTACCTCTTCACACTAGATTAAATGCCCAAGATAAATATAAAATTCCCAAATTTAATAACAAATGTGGACAGAGAAGATTAGAATATTCTGTACCAGCCGTTTTCAATGATCTACTTTTATGCTTGAAAACAATGGATGATTTCAAAATGATAAAACGAGATGTAAAGAAATGGTACATTGAAAATATTGTATCATGATTGTTTCTCTGTTTGTCTCGGTTTGTCTCTACTTTACCAATTTTCGATGTATTTACCTATGTGTCTATTCTTTATTTTCTCTATTATTATTGTATTATTTCTCACGAATAGCTAACTATTACCATTCACGATACATTTTTCATGCAATTTGTATTACTATGATTATACTATACTACTTAGATAAATGTACTCTCATAAATGTAATTCTACATACTCTGTATTTACACCCACAGATAAGCCTGTTCAGGCTTTGTGGATATTTTGTGAGCGTATTGACATTCACATTGTACAAAAATTATTGAAATAAAAAAAATATATTAGCTTCATACTGGGATGATTCACAACAACAGGTCACGACCGACTCCTTCCCACTATCCAAAACACATAATAAATATAACTTAGATCTCATTCATCATTCATCGATGCAAATAGATCTTAGTCATCATTACAGTGCGTCGTTGAAAACCCTTATATACATGTATTCTGTATATTGGCGCAGCTATATCAATTTAATCATTGGATAAAACATTGTTTACCGTTTCAGCGTTCGGACTGGTGATTTATAAGGCCTATTTGATAAGAATTATATTATTTGGTTTTTCAATAGCTCGTTAGAAGGTAATCGACAGTTAACTTATTATTGCCCTTGATTTACTGTCATTGATTAATCAATCATTCAGCCTAACGGACTATTGGAAAACCAGGTATAAATGTAGATATCATTGTATACTTATATCCACGAAAGAAGGTCGTTCTACTCACTGAATAATTGTAAAAACTCCAGTCGTAGAGGTGTAGGACTAATTTACGGTATTCAGATTTAATTTCAATCTACACAAAACGAATGAAATTCAACAAATCCACATTGATTCACGTTTTATTTGTATGTAACGGTATGCTGTGAGGTAAGAATCGATGGCCAAAATATCGAGTGTTACTGTTACATACAAGTGATCTTTCCACTTTAGTCATTACACAATTTGAGTCATTAGCGTTTGCGACAAATATTGTCTGCATCCTTTGATGGATTTTTAATTTTGAATCTTGTACAGTTACAGTTTTATGATCATTTATAGGCCTATCTGTGAAATCACCCTGGCGGGAACTGTTTGCTTTATAGAGACTCGGGACTCCTTTAAATCATAAAATCCTGAAATACAAATATATCGGTGATATTTGTGCTTGTTTTGTTGGTATCGACCTCATTCTTTCGTGTCTACAAGTACCATACGAAAGATATATAACCAAGACAGTTCACACTTATGATTAGATAGGAATAAATCCCCCTACACACCTACATTCCCCTCGCCTACGGCTGCAATTAGTACATTTGATCGCCACCGAAAGAACGGCCCTGATGGCATGCCGGGCAGCAGCACAATTCAACATGCCCGCAGCGCTTTCTAGCGGTCTGCATAGGTACTACAGGTGTTTCCGGTTCTAGGATTTAGAAGAGTGTTGTGATAAAGAAATGGTTCCAAAAGTGGTGGTCGGTTTTATTTCAACACGTCGTGTTATGTCTTAGTAGATTATCCTCTATGATAGGGCGAGCCAGTGTGATGTGTGGCAGTGGTCAATGTTCTCGCTAAGGAGAGTACTAGTAAAGACGGTGCGACCCACGCGTCCGACCACGCGGCTAGCAAAGCCGACGTCTAAAATGGTCACAACCGACGCCAAAATACGACGCTCCGCTGATAAATAACTACCTGCCTTGTAATACTGTACGTGCATTATAAGTGGTGAGCATTTCAACCATTTCAACAGGTTCAATATACTCTTGCAGTCTCTCTCACTCTCTCTCTCTCTCTCTCTCACTCACTCTCTTATGCCTAACTCTCACTCTCTCTCTCTCTCTCTCTCTCTCTCTCTCTCTCACACACGCTATTTCTATACACCTCTATTACCTCATTACCCGTCTCTCCTACTCACTACCTCTATATCTCTCTCTCTCTCTCTCTCACTCATTCTCTCTCTCTCACACTTTCTCTCTCTCTCTCTCTCTCTCACTACCTCTACCCCTCTCTCTCTCTCTCTCTCTCTCTTTCTCACTCTCTCACTCTCTTTCTATACCTCTCTCACTCACTCACATTACCTCTACCACTCCTTCTTTCTCTTTCTCTCATACCCTTTATTGTCTCTCTATATTTTCGTTTGTTAATTTATTTGTATCGACTCCATTTTGAATTTGTAAATACGTTTTATAAAATAGTGGTACAATAGTCCAACCATAGAAGTAACACTTATATTTGGTATAGACAAAAACAACTTATCTTGAAAAGTTGCATTAGCTCTTTATCGACCTAACCTCACCCAAACCAATCTAAACTAACTATCATTAACAAACAAACATCCTAAACTAATTCAATCTAAACCAAAACCAATCCATAAAACCTTCTCACGGTACGACGAATAGCCACCTTGCTTCTAAATACTGTTATTTACACGTCACTATATGTAACCACCATCATTGTTACAAATCAAAAATGGCCTCTTATAATTGCCACTTTACGTGTCAGTCGAACCAAAGCCTTGCTTACACACCACGCTAATGAACTAATCGAGTTAAGCCTAACAAATTGGCATACGTTATGTTTAAGCCAATCAAAAGACTCGCTACAACGCATAGCATATTAATAAGGATCGGTATTTCTTGGAATAGCGATTAATTTCTCTAATATTTATGTCATGCGATCCTCCTGGGAAAGGAGGTAAGTTCGTTAGGATCTTGTCTTGTATAGGTGTGAAGGAAGCGGTCGTCGCATGACATATTTGTAAATTGTAACCAAATATATTATTAGTCAGCTAACTGTTTGATGTACTTTGATATACTCCTTTATTGTCTTTTATTGTTTATTGTCTTGATTATTAGTCAGCTAACTGTTTGATACACTTTGATATACTCCTTTATTGTTTCCCAATAAAGGCGAAGGATGATTTAATAAGACAGTTTGAAAGCGCATTCTCTTATAATTCTTTAGAGACTTCGTGTCGGTCCTAGCTGCCACCAAATAATAATAGTAAAAAAAATCTATAATTGTAGAATTCATAATTACATTTATTTATCTTGGGTTTAACGACGCACTGATGACTACGACCTATTGGCGTCGGTAAATGATATTTAAGATGGTGGGATGATGAGATGAAAGGTCATTTTATCAGTTGTTTTTGGATATTCGGAAGTTGTAAGTCGTGGCCTGTTGTCAAGGGAACCATCCCAGTATTGACCTGGACGACTGAAGGAAAACCATGAAAAAAAATCCCTATTAGGATGGCCGACTATGGCGGGAAATCCAACTCGGGTCTCCTGAATGACGTTTAAGTGTGCTAGCCACTCGACCACTCGTCACCATTAAAAATATGTATTACAACAATAATTGGAGTGGAGTTGTATTGTTAATACACTTCGAGAAATTTATTACAAATTTATTCTTCCAATTTGATAGAGAATGTCCTGGAATTCTTCTCATCCCCGATTCTACTGATTTTATTGAACTATAAAACTATTGTGAAATGAATATTTGGCCGTTGTTTTCGTTATGTTATGCCAAACCGAAAAACATCTTTATTATGTCGTCGACTAAACTGATGAACGAGGGTTGCCAAAAGTGTGTTTCTTGTTCTCACGAAGAAGTGTGTATTCGTCGATCATGTATCAGGACGCCATGACAGAACTAGGTCGGCCATCTTATGTAGGGCATGCAGTTCACGGGGATAACGAGGTGGATTTACGCGTGTTCCTGGGATGAGTGTGCAGGACTCATACCTTTAATAAATTCTAACTCTAAAAGACTAGTGATTTGATAATGTTTTCTCAAAGGGCTTTTTACTATGGTAACAAAAATTAATATATTATGTAATTATTAAATTTTTTATTGAAACAATTAAAAAATATGAAATTTAAATTTTATGAAAAGTTTTATGAAATAAATCAGTTTGCTTTTATGTTGTTTAATATATTTCCAAATACTGTCATCATCAAAGTAGGAAATAATCTCTTAAGTAATCTCTGTGTAAAATAAAATGCAAAACGTAAATATTTGAATTATTGCGACTTTTCTCTTAGAAAAATGTTTCACTACAAAAC
Source organism: Brachyptera putata (assembly GCA_907164805.1). Taxonomy (NCBI): domain Eukaryota; kingdom Metazoa; phylum Arthropoda; class Insecta; order Plecoptera; family Taeniopterygidae; genus Brachyptera; species Brachyptera putata. Next base: position 18,129,267 of record OU015471.1, on the reverse strand, counting down.
TACCCCAGCAAAAATAACAAAATAAAAATCCACATTCATCAAAAGTAAACAGAATAGAAACACACATCCATCAAAGCTGTTTTCGCCCTTCGTGTCGTCACTCTTGGGACATGTAGCTTATTCTATTTGCGTGTTATTTGTATAAAGTAGATGTCTGTAGTTACCGACACCCAGATGTATTGTTTGCATAAAGTATAGGTGCCTGTTTGACCGACCGATGCCGTCACCTCTTGCAGCCAACTTGAGACAGGTCGAAGGTCTCAAGTTAGCAGCTTGCCAGCACGAGTTACAGTCACAAGGAGGTTCTAAGGCAATGGAGACTGGAGTAATATCGTTTGTTATTTAAAGGACATCACAACCCTGGAACCAGATTTCAACGAATAATGAAGATATTTATTTCCATAGTTTCAGAGAAAATTAGAAATCATTATCTCAATTTCAAAAATTATAATTAATTCATTTGTCCTCAGGAACTGGCTCTTTTCCCGAGTCGTGACGTAGACATTACTCGATTCTGAGTATGTTTCTGTACAGAATCGGTAATGCCTACGTCATGACACATGGTCTCTGGAGGACCAAAAAAAAATTATAATTACTGAAATTGATATGATGATTTCTAGTTTTCTCTAAAATTTTGAGAATATATATCGTCATTATTCTTTAGAATCTAGTTTCAGTGTTGTGATGTCCTTTAATATGTCAAAATAACCTAGTTTCCAGTGGTTTATTGCTACAAATGAGAGGTGAAATGACGATTTTACTGTAGGACCCTACGTTTATGCTTATCTCAATATCTCATTAATGCTTTAACGTATTCAACCAACGATCAACGTAATTGGCAACTAATATTTAATAACTTCATAAAATATTATATTAATAACTTCATATTTCAATACTTCATAAAATTAATAACGTGATAGCACATTCTATAAATGAGATGTGTTTATGACCTCTATAAGTTTATGATTCATCCTTCTCACCATCATTGATTGAATTATTCACTATTCCTTCTTATTACTTCACCATTTCCGGTCTTTTATCGGTTTAACGACGCACTGCAACGATAAATAAGTTCTGTTGGCGTCGGATGGAAGATAAATGAGATGAGATGAAGATTTCTTAGGTAATGGAAAAGTTACTAAGACGGTTGTGTGGTGGCTCTTATTGTAGGAACATTGACTATACAGATATTCTCAAGACGTCCCATAAGTCACTTAATGAAAATGAAAAATCTTTCATTCTCACACAAAGTTACGTCGTTCGTTGCTCATTTTTAGAGCGCTGCTAGCAGTCACGTTCAAGACTTGACAAACAAACAGGCAAGCATCCATCTTACCGTCGACTGAAGCACAATCTCCGAAATGAATTTCGGCACTCTTAGATTAACGGTAGGCCTACTACATGGTATAAGGGATGTGGGAAAGGTGGAGGCAAAGTAGTGGGGATTAAAGTGGGGATGAATCTTAATTTAACGTTGAGTGAACTGTCTTTGTGTATCTCTTTAGTCTATGTTAGGAACCATACCGACAGCCGCCCAAACTATACAGTGAGAAATCACGAAAAATATCTTTTAGGATGATACTTGTCGGGGTTCGAACCTAGCGTATTACCCATGGGCTACCAATGCCGGTTGTAATTTGTTGAATTAGTCACATTATAAAGAGGTTTAATCCATTATTTCCTTTCAAATAGTTAGATTTACCTTGTGGTGCCCCGTTCGAACGATCATACCTATATCGTGCTCAGATTTATGAGGGAGAACACACTCAGACATGTGGCCAAGTGGTTAATACATTGAACTGTCATTCAGGAGACCGGGCTCCGATTCCCGCCATGTTCGACCATACTGACAGGGGATTTTCGTGGTTTCCCTCAGTAATTCAGGTCAATACTGGTATGGTTCCTTAACAACAGGCCACGATCGACTCCTTCACACTATCCAAAAGCACCTAATACAATAACTTTACATCTCACCATCCCATCACCTCCATATATCTTTCACCGACGTCAATATACATCGTAGACATCAGTACAGTGAAAAATGAAAGAAATGAAAGAAAAAAGGAAGGACACACTGATGTTAAATGTTTTCTATGGTAATAAGAATGACACACAAAACATGAAGAAAGTTTCTGACCTCAAATAAATATCCGAGGAAATAAAAGTTTCAATAATGTGTGTCAAGGACTATTGCCAAATTTGATGTCAACTTTGTTTTATATTCAACAATATTTCAGACAATTATCAAGATTTCATCAACTTGCAACAATTCAAACCTTCTCCAACCATTCCCCATATAGAACCACCTTGAGCACGATTTATTGCCCATATTGTTGTGGCATTCGCTTCTGCAAGGAACGGCTTCTGAAGGCTTTTCCACACTCGTATAACCTTGCATGTTGAAACACACACACACACACACGCACACGCACGCACGTATGTACAAGGAGCCGTTAAAAAGTTTTACCACCCCCGCGTGTGACGAGCGCCGACACATTACCGCCCCCCCCACCCCCTCCCCCACCACCCTGGGATAGCCACACGGCCACTAGAGGGTAGTTGTAGAAAATGTTGTTTTTGACGAGAGGAAAGTTGTTCAAAGGTTTTATATAGCAGATGTTTTTTATATGTTTATTATGAGTTCAATCAAGTGGTGGCATTTATTTGGATAGTGCGTAGTGCGTGTTCACTTATATTTTGGCTTTCTGAATGACGATGATGACGATGATGATGATTGTTTTCCTAATGACATCATCAACAGACAGATTAGGTGAAGGTACAAATGAGCAGATTTTTGATGAATGTAGCTTACAGAAAACCCATGCCATACGCGGGACACTAATCCATACCCAACTTGATTGTGGTTTCTAACGCAGAGCCTTGGTTGAATGAACCAGATGGAAGGCTGTATATTTTTAACAATGACTTTTAATAAATTAATATTGCATTGCTAGCAGATTTATTGAAATATTTCGTCGGCCATATTGTACTTTCAGATTTAAGAATCGCATTTTACGTCTCTCCATTTCGATTACTTGAAGCTTATCGAGCATTTGTCTTTTAAGAGGATTTTTTTTCTCTGAATTTTTAATCCCCCAGAGAACCTGACTGACTGAATCTAAACATAAGTATCGTATTTTCATATTTTCATATATATTAATAACGCCATAATTTTATTATAAAGCACATTCCAAATATTAACTGACAGAACTTCGATTTTTCATGATGTGCTATAGTAACGCTAGACATACTTTAACTCATCCTTATAAACATAAGTACCGTATCGTATTTTCCTATTTTCATACATATTAGTAACGCCATAATTTTATTATAAAGCACATTCCAAAAATTAACTGACAGAACTTCGATTTTTCATGATGTGCTAGTAACGCTAGACATACTTTAACTCATCCTTATAAACCGCTCCGGCAAGCTTATTGGCCAGGACTCAAAAACCTATCCCCACTCATCATTTCGGCAACTCTACTTCGCTGGCTCTTCGGGTGAAGATAAATCAACGATAGCGTCTAGCCAAGAACATCTATTATTAATATACTGGTTGATAATTTATCACATTGGCTATTGGGAATCAGTTGATATATATCGAATACACTTGTGTTTAACATGTTACATAAATTTTGAAGCAATAAAATTCTGGATGTAACGAATCACGTGCATATTATGACGTATAGAGAGACGTTTATGCACGTTTATACGGTTAAGGGGGACCTGTAAACAGAGCGTAACATTTTCAGTGTCAACGTAATATTACAAACGATCGCAGTAGCTTTCCGGATGAAGATATAATAGTGAACCTGTTCACATCACGCGGAGAAGTATATTATAAAATATTGTCGATCCATGATAAACATACACAATAGGCATATGTTACGTGTTATGTAACGGTACGCAGTGAGGTAAAAATCGATAACATAAATATCTTGTGTTACTGTTACATACTAGGAAAACGCCATATATGCGTTGTTAGACGAGCGGATAGTGGTAGTATGGGTAAAAATGGGTAAAAACTGCTTCGAGTGGTAATAATTTAGCACATTTTATGTTTTTTCTTAAAAATGGCTGACCCGATCAAGCTGAAATTTTTTAGAAATGTGTACCAAATGTAATTCAACTTCAAGCAAAATTTCATTTTTTTGGAAAATAAAAATATTTTCTTTTTTTTCCGCCATGTTATTCTAATGGGTATTTTTGAAATTTCTAAAATTCATAAAAACAAAGTTACGCCCCGATAATGCCACAAATCTATACAGAGCTAAATTAGATGAGGAACCATATTGAAAAAAAGTTTGAAGTTGATAGCTGTAGCCGTTTGACCTGTGGAGAACCGAAAAAAATACATAAAAAAAATAGAAAAAAAAAACATAAAAACGACCGCCAATTTGTTTCAGTATGTCAAATTGAATCCTCGCTAAAGCTCGTCTAATAATATTAAATTGCATCTAATATTTCCTTCATGAGAATAGTCTACGAAACAAACCAACCAATAGTGATCTCTCCACCTTTGTTATTATACAATTTGACTCTGCATTTTCGACAAATATTGTCTGTATCTTGTGATGAATTTTTGATTCTATATCTTTCACATTCAATTGTCATGATCATTTATAGCTGTAAAATCATCTGTCGAAAACTCATTGCCCTATGGAGACTGGGTACCCCTTAAAGTAATCATCCAAATTGATTGATTTCCATACTTGACTTCACTCGATTGCATAATTGAATTGTCATTCAAACTCTCAGTGTTAACACAATTCTCTATCCGAATCCAGGAGGTGATGGGAGATCGATCCTCGGTTCGATCCATGCCACCGTCCATTTTCACTGAAGTTCTTTCGTCGTTTACTATCGTAGCCGAGGCTAATGCTTGGGTGGTTCATACTATATATGTCACGACCGCTTCCTTCCCACTATCCTACTCATACCAACGAAAACCGCATATCATTGGGGGCGCTGAAGAGCGTATACCGGAATAAAGGCGACTCGGTCGTGTGACATGGACTTCGGGGTACTTTTCAATGGAATGTGGTTCAGGTAAGGTTGGATACCCAAACCCATGTCACACCACCGAGTCGACTTTATTCCGGTATATGCTCTTCAGGCGCCCCCTAAATATCCAATCAACTCATTGATCATTCATCCTACGATAGGACATATATTTATATATATATATATATATATATATATATATATATATATATATATATATATATATATATATATATATATATATATATATATATACCTATAACTTAATTTATCTGTTCTTCAGTTTTATATTGTTGTTGTTCTTAGACGTGACATCTTGAACACACATAACTTGATGCACATTATAGCAGTAGGGCAGTAATAACATACCACGGAAAGCCGTATACTGCGACACATTCACGTATCTTTACGTTGTTACTGTTTTTAATAAAATCCCACCTTGAAAACAGATAAAATGCACCATATTAGGTCAACAGGAACTAGAATCTGTGGTCATAGCTTTAGTTATGACAGTTATGGCGACCGTGAGTCGCGAGATTTTCTCTGGGGTTATAGGAGTGTGTAAATACATTATATAGTTATATATATATATATATATATAATTGTATAATATTTAAAACTGTTGAAAATTGCAACCTCCCCCGGGTTCCAACCCGGGCCGCCAGATTGCCGGTCTGGTGATTAACCGGAAAGCTATTGAATTGATTAATATATATATATATATATATATATATATATATATATATATAAGGCATATGGCATGGGTTTTTGTAACCGTCCTTTCACCTATCATCACTACATCGTTTCATTATCGTCCGCTCATTCGTACCCCCGTATAACCTATAGCTATTGGTGGGGTCGCTAAGCAGCATTAAAAAAAATAACACCCAGAAGAATAATCTTCAATCCTATTGATCACACGACACCAATATATCTTACTTGGTCTTCAGTACAGAGCGTCGTTAAACCCAATTTACAATTTGTTTTTATTTTTTGGACAGCGGGAAGGAAGCGATCGTGGTCTTCTCCTAAGGAGCTATCCCAGAACCGTATTCATTTAAATAACAGTCCAAACCTCGAATCACTAGGCTGTCAGGATGTTCAACCAAGACAGGAATCGAACCCCGATCTCCTGAACGACGATGTAAGGTGCTAGCTACTGATCTAACCGTCTTCACCTGAGTGCATCTCCAATATTTATAAATCTTAGTCCAATGTTCTACATTCTCGTTATTCATACATGCGACATCACGTACCGTTGTATGAAAATTATTATTTCAGCTTTCTTACGTGGGTAAAAAGGTCACGTGACAACGCTTTGCATGCACTCTCTCGGATCAATCTAAATATACCATGTTGTCTTATGCACTTGTATAGAGGAAAGATAAAGGCTGTCTATCAACTGGATAATGGTTAAAATCTTCGGAAATCACATAATCCCGGTGCAACGTTAACGCTTTCGGAAGATGTAGTTGCGTTTCTAGTCGTAAACTTGGTAGTGAAAGATTATTGAACCCCTAAAGTGAATCAGGTCAGTATGGTAAATTTTGTATTTTTTGGGAAACTTTTATTTTTTTGCAATCGTGAACGATTAAATTAAATCGAATCGAATTTCAGATTCGTATTTTGGACAATGGAATACACTGAAAAATGATTTTTCAAACATATTACGGCTTTGAAATCAAAAGTTGGTGACTTTGATAATTTTGTTCATTTTTTTTTATCAGAACTAAATACGAATATATTTGTGATGGAGCTAAAAATCCCCAATATTGAGAAAATAATGAGACAAAAAGACAAATAAGACAAAAAGACACGAATATACACTTCAAAATTTCATTTCAGTTCAACATATCATCTCAACATAGGCCCACATTTCAGCCATCATTTCAACAGACCAAAGGACCATGAAACAGATTAGACATACACTGGTTTATGAATTAAATAAAAAATAATGTCACATCAAACAAACAGCTTACCTGTGTCCCCTTATACCCCCGAGGGGGGGGGGGGGGGGGGGGGGGGAAATCCGAGGCCCCTGGGCCTGGAGTGGCTACGGCGCGTCAACGGGGGTCATCGTGCAGCCTGCAATGAAAACCAGAAGTTATACAAGGGTGCTATCACCACCAGGATTAATATTATTATTTGATTTGATTATTTAAACAAAATTAACATCGACATTTTATTTAAAAAAACATTAATCCCCAATTAAAGATGAGGATGAAAGATAGGATCGTTCGGACGGGGCACCACAAGGGCGATCTTGACACCCACAAGACTAATTAGTGATGAGTGCATTTCAGGGACAGTGCACAACTCAAACATTTGCATTGGGAAGAAAAAATATCGAATCTTCTCATTATCTTGGTACTTAACTTATTTTCTCTCTCTTTATCTCGAACCCTTTGGTTCTGTTTTGTTATCGTATTTATTATAATAATGTTTTTTTGTTTCGATTTCTTAACCCTTTCATTGCTCTCATTATTATATATTTAATCATTCATTCATTTATTCATTTGTATGTTTATTTATTTAATCATACATCCTTCCATTTATCTTTATTTGATATATATATATATATATATATATATATATATATATATATATATATATATATATATATATATATATATATATATATATATATATATATATATATATATAAATATATATACATATATTTATAAAGAAACTAATAGAGAAGGATCAACAGGTAGAACAGGTAGATTGGATGATCGTAGAACGATTGAAATCATCAAAAGGTGAAGGTGAATCAGGTAGGCAGTGAGTTGATAGATTAAAAATCATGGAGTGTACACCTCTGCCATTTCCAGTACATATAAATCTTCATCTTACAAACCATATGCTGCGTTTTCCTAGTTTATATCTCATTATAATCAACATCTCTTCTTACATGAGTAGCACAACATTTCGTTCCAGATAGCTACAATAACCCAAGTTATACCCTTGTATCTACGAAAGAAGGTTCGAACCATCCGCGGGCTAGTGGTAAGGGGCTGTCCATAAATGACGTCCACATGTCGGGGGGGAGGGGTAGGGGTCATCAACCATGTGACAATCTGTGACAAGGGGGGAGGGGGGTATACACTAATGTGACATCCACATTTACACTACATATTATTTGTTTCTTTCAATTTTCAGGAAAATGAGTTGGCACCATATAATTTGTATGAAATTATATTTTAATACAGAATTGAGGTGGTTGGGTGGTTTTTAGGGGATTTAGGGGACTAAAAAATCGAGGAAAACTTTTTTTCAATATCCCAATCCCAGTTTTTCCATATTCGCATGAATAATTTCATGGGGTGGGAGGGGGGGGGGGAATATTGTCTGGATTGTGACATCATTAAAGGGGGGGTCTACATCTCTGTGACCACCTCGGACAAGGGGGGAGGGGGGGTTCGATTTACCCTAAAATTGTGTTACATCATTTATGGACAGCCCTTAAGGTATAAGAGGCACGGTCGCTACGAACTTCCTTCTTTCTTGTATGTAATTGTATCTTAGCTGTATCTTCTCTTTCAACTCGGTTTAATATTTTCCTCTTAGACGTTGAATATTATTCTATATTCATTATTTACAACTTTCAGTTGAGGTTTGAGAAAGTATTTCCCGGAACCTTTACCATCGAAAGTATCGAATTCCTCGTGCTCATTTTGTTTCTCTCAAATTCCGATGTTGAAGATAACAAATAATTTGAAAACCCGACGAGAAACGAAACGATACAAGCGTTGGATAAAATACAATAACAGCCGTTTGAAATATTAAAATCCTCTTATTTTATTTATACTTTTTTTTTCATTATTTTCTTGTCATGTATTTTACAGTTCCTCTTCCTTCGAAATGTCAATAAAACGAAACGATCTCTGCTCTTCCCAGTTTAAACACCACCATTCGGCATTCGAAAACTGATAAAAGAAAATTTAATATTCTCGACGGGAACAAATGGGATTATGGTTATGGAAGTTGTAAATTGAAAAAACAAAACACAACACAGAAGCATGAATGGTGCTATACAGTCTCAGAGGTATTTGATAATTATGTAGAATTCAGAAAAATATCCTCTAGCACAGAGAAAAAAAGACAAGAGGGAAATTTAATTCGAACTATTTCCGACTGAGATTAGGACTGGACTTGATTGCTTTGCAAAATAGTGTTTTTTTCTTTTTTTTTTTTACTTAAACTGTCAGATAACATTCGTTCATAATAACGCCTTCTAGATTGAATTCAATTTTTATCCCCAATCAAAGAACGATGGGTGGGGGGGGGGGGGGGGTTATTGGCGGAGGGGGAGGGGGGTTAGTAGAGCCTGAAGAGAAAATTACGAATGATCCTCAGGAATTCCCTGAACAATAAGAGCTACAATATTCAACATAATCTTACATTGCGAAAACCAAAAATTAATATTTTTCATTTTCATCTAAAACCAATATACAAGCAAGTATTATTCAATAAGAATAAGGATAACAGCATGTCCTCCGTAGCTCAAACAGCAAAGACACCGCTTTAAGAACTGAAGTCACCGTTGGGTGTGGGATCGAGTCCCCATAAGACTTGGGATTCTGATGAACAACCCAGAATAATTTAGCTGTTGGTGGGATCGGTAAACAAACAATATTCATTATTGACGCTGCCATATTCCTATGGGAGTTCCCATATCACATTCAATGACTATAAAATATATATTCAGGGTTTAATCAGTTCGTATTCCGAACCGGAAATGCAATAGATATCGAATATAGCTATTTTAAGTACGTTTTCCTCGTCTCTGATAACCTTATTGAATGTGATTTCATTGTGTAATTATACTGATATACAAGTTGATTCAATTGACGAATAAACAACAATGTAATTGAAATTTCCAATTCATTCTAGAAAATCCTTTTTTTCAAAATTATAAGTAATATTGTATTTTAATAAATCTTTATATCATTTAAGTTCATCCGTTTTAGTTGTTTAATGCTATACTGATCGTATTATAATAATTTCTCAATTCCACATATAGTTGTATCCACCGAAGAAGAAGTCGTTTACCAAACTAACAAACATAAATATCACTATTGTATCAGTATTGCTGTTGCATTTTCACGGAATAATGAATTTGTCAGGAAGATAATTCAGATAAGAAAGGTAACTACATATTTACAAAGATTTAAATCCTTAAAGTTGCATCGAGATTACGTAATTCGACGAGCTTTAGCGAGGATTCAATTTGACATACGGTACTGAAAGAAATTGGTGTTCGTTTTTTTTTTTTTTCATTTTTTTTTGTCGGTTCTCCACAGGTCAAACGGCTACAGCTATCAACTTGAAACTTTTTTCACTATGGTTCCTCATCTAACTTAGATCTGTATAGTTTTTTGGCATTATCGGGTGGTCACTTTTATTTTTATGAATTTTAGAAATTTCAAAAATACCCATTAGAATAACGCAGCGGAAAAAAAGAAGATATTTTTATTTTCTCAAAAAAATGAAATTTTGCGTGAAGTTGGATTACATTTTGATACACATTTCTGGAAATTGTCAGCTTGATCGGGTCAGCCACCTTGAAGAAAAAACGTAAAATGTGCTACATTGGTACCACTCGAAGCAGTTTTTACCCATTTTTACCCATACTATTACTATCAGCTCGTCTAACAACGCATACATGGCGTTTTCCTAGTTACTAATAATTTTACATTTATATAGGCCTAGTTGGGAGACGACCTTTCGCGCGTGAATACGAGTATACCATCGCTACACTCAAACCTTTTTCCTATTTCAAGTTAAAAGTGATGCTCAGTAACAAAAACCTCAGTCTCCCATTATCATCATCAAACTGATGTCTGTAGTTATCGACCACCACCACGACAAAACCGTAATAGGCTATTATCTTCAACGTGTCGACTGTAGTTACCGACCGTCAGACGCGGCCATTATCGGAATAATGTAATTGCAAAGAGCTTAGTTTCAAGATCTCGATTCGGAGCGGAAAACTAACAGCTTAAGCTAAGCCCCCCCTTGATCCGCTTCCTCTTTAAAAGCACGGCTTCCTCGACGCCTGTTATTTGTTGTGGGTTTGCTCGACTTTTAAGGATGAAAAAACACCACTGTTTATACTTTACTCTCGCGGAGGTGATGGTAGTCTATAGTAACTGAATCATTTTAAGAACTTTGGTAATTGTAGAGAGACGCGTTACAGATTACCATTAAAATCATTGTCAGAATTTTAAATTGAATTGAAAAATCTTCTTATAGGCAGAACTCATTATTCCTCCAATGAATATATGTTAAGAGACTATGGGAGTCGATTTAGCGGAAAATCAGTTTTTTGGTGATAACTTTTGAACGGTAAGAGATATCGAAATTCTAAGAACGAGGAAACATAGATTTTTTCAATACCTTGAAGATGCTAAAAATAATAACTAATTCTCTCATATCGAATAATATTGTTAGGGAATTCGATGAGCGTTAGCGAAGAGTTTCCATCCCACTCTTACGGAGCTTTGTCGGTGTTTTTTTTTTTTTCTGTTTGTTTGTTTGTGCGCACTGCACATGTCGCAAGGTTTGACCGATTAACATGAAACTTTATTTTTATACGCAAACTCATCCAACTTAGAACTGTATAATTTTGGGGTCAAATCGGTCGAACCATTTTTGAGAAACATCATTTCAAAGTTATCTAAAACCCCATAAGATTCGGCTAGGGGGGGTGGAAAGAAATGAAAATAAATCCTCCAATTTCAAATTTTCTCAAATTTGAACACAGAAATAATACACATGAATAAAATTGACCGCTGTCATTAGGACCACCTTTCGAAGAAATAATTGATTACGTGCTTTTTATTTATAGAAAAGATAGAAATATCAGTTGAAAAATATGGCATTGTTAAACTCACGGCTTCCTAGATCCATTGGCATCGGATAAAGTTCATTTTATATGATCAAGGTGTGTAGAGTTTCGCTCATCTTACAACGCACATTCCGCGTTTGCCTAGTGTAAGAAAATGTTTATTTTTAACCGCATACGCCTGACAATTATGCGATATAAACTAAAACTTATATCTTACACCGTCTTGAAGGTACTATAATAATATCTGAGCCGCCCCGGTGGTCAAGTCAATTATCGCTAGCGGTAGTAACTGAAGTCACCGTTGGGCGTGGGTTCGAGTCCCGCATAAGGTATGGGTTTTTGTAAACGTCCTTTCACCAATCATCACTTCATCGTTTCATTATCATCCGCTCATTCGTACTCCCGTATAACCTAGCTGTTGGTGGGGTCGTTAAGCAGCATTAAAAATATATATATATATTCATGTGTGTTCCTCCTATATCAAAATTTTGATATTTAATACCGTTCAAAAGTCATCCCCGAACACTGATATCGACTCCCATGCACTCTTAATGCTTTTCAACTAAATATAACTACATAAAATAATTCTTGTTCTGAAAAGTCTTTGACTCACGGAGTACACCAGCTTTTGAATTTAATGATGATATTACTTTTTGTTATGTTGGTACTCCAAAAAAAGTTGTTCTATCCTCGAAAGACGGAGATCGAGTATACTCGTCTATATACGAAAGAAGTAGGACGTCTACCAACCGAACAAATACAAATATCACCATTATATTTTTATAGCTGTGATATTTTATAGAAAATTCCGGTTTCTGAGGTCGAGGTTTACGCCAACAAAGGCAACAGCGTATTTGGAAAACGTTCAATCCTAATAGTATGAACAAGTTTATGGAATTTTACAGAAGTTTTCACCATCATAAGTTGGTATACGACTATCATCTCTCATGGATAGAAGTATGATACACGAATGGGACGTACCATGGCAAATAACACCAAGTTGATTTTTGCTCTAAAATCTTTAAATTTAACTCAATTTTGGAACTGAGACCAGATTTGTGTTCCAATTTGACTACCATACACATACATAACAATAGAACTGAGAAATTCGAACAAAAATTTCGAGCGACATGAAATGTTGACCAAAAAGTACAGTACAAGTACCTCTATGTATACTTCTGCACTATATACCATGCAACATTTATCATATTCTGGATTTAAGAAGATATAAATGGTTGAAATTAATTTATAGTATGTATATATTTTTTTCAAATTAGCTAACCGTTTAACCGTATACTCTTGCCAGTTATGCAATAAACAGTTATAACTTGTAGCATCTGGAAGGTAATGCAATATCTGTGTTTCTTTCGTATTATAACTTTGTTATCTTTTACCGTTCAAAAGTTATCACCAAAAAGCTGATATTCCGCTAAATCGACTCTCATGGACTCTTAAATGCTAACATTTTATAAACAAGGAAATGTTATTGGACGAATGTAGTTATTGTATATAATATACAATAACTTGGTAGTTATTGTATATAATATACAATAACTTGGTTCGTCCAATAACATCCCTTTGTTTATAGAATGTTAGCATTTAAGGATTATATATTTCAGTCGAGTAGAAGGATTAACTCTGTATCCTCTAATAACACATTGTTAAACCAATAACAATTCGCTCTGTTTATAAAAGGTTAACGTTTACACGTATCATCGTATATAAATAATAAGAAATCAAAAAACTTTTAAATACATTTTGTATTAATAGTTTCTTTCCTCGTATGGGAAAACACAGCTCTGCAGCCGTATTTTAACGGATAATAACGTTATTTATTCCCCTAATTTGAAAGAAAACTATCAATCTTCATCTCAATTTCGGGTAGACATTACTAGATTCTGTCTATGTTTCTATACATAATCGGTAGAGCCTACGTCATGATTCATGGTCTCTGGAAGGAAACACAAATTATTAAAATTTCCGAAATCTAGATGATTTCCAGGTTTCTCCAATAATACATATTCTTCGCCCGATTCCAACAAGTCAGGTGAGGGGGGGGGGTGTCAAAGAACATCATCTAGGGCCTCTCAAATAATGCCGGCTGGTCAATCCTGTCACCCAATTCCTATTCAATCAATTAATAGTTAAATAGTTTTCTCTAAACTTCAGGAAAAAAATATCGTCACCATTCTTTTTAACTCTAGTTTTAGGGTTGTTATTTCCTTTAAGTTCTCACTTTAATTTTCACAATTTGGTACATGTACCTCGTCCAAACGATCCTAAATTCTCATTCTTCACTTTAATTGGTAAACAATGGTTCTACGTCAAATTCTCGATGTAACTAATAATAAAAACTTTCTTCATATAATAGCTACGTACACATTCTAACTCGAAACATTCGAGTTTTCAAGTATCTTTTTATTAGTAGATTACTTTTCACGAGCTACACGAGCAGAAATAAGTAGTTTCACAAATCCCCGAATAGATTAATAGTTTCCTAGCAGATTCTGCAACCGCGTCGTTGGCACGCCGTTTCATTCTGCTACATACAGTCGTTAACATGAACGTATGGTCGTTGAGGGGGTTCGATAATGTAATTGGATATTGCAGATTGGATGTAAGATTTGAGATCTCACATTGAACTTGATAGTTTGAAACTTGGATTTTCTAATGAAGCAATATAGAAAGATATTCAGGAACACATTATCACAATAATATATATTTCCATTTTCCATATCTGTGATCAAGAAAGCAGTAAGCTTTTGAAACGTTATAGGTATAGATAAATATATACATAATAATTTAATATTTTATAGTTGGTTCTATAATGCATTGGGTTTAAATATTCATGTATCATTAGACAGTATATTTTTCAAAAGAATGAACTTATATAATAACTATGAAACATAATGAAAGCTTAAAAGATCTTATAGTATATACATATATATATATATATATATATATATATACATTTTCGAAGCAGTCACTATTGCATGAAATATATATATATATATATATATATATATATATATATATATATATATATATATATATATATATATATATATATTTCATGCAATAGTGACCGCTCCGAAAAATTTAAGCAACCAGCCGAGCCGATTCAAGAAATTTTGATATTTGATGAGGAAATTTTGAATTTTGATATACATTTTGATAATCTCGACAGAAGAAGAGATTTGTCCACATTATTTATGCCATCAATTGAATATGTATTTTCTGATAGTGCATCCTACTTGCATTTATACACGTATAAACAGAAAATGCATTCCATAGCGATATTCAAACCTCATTCTGGAAAAACAAAATAACCTGAAAATACCACACAGCAACACAAATTTAACGGTTATATTTGTTTTTGTTTTGTTGGCACATGACCTTCATTCCTCTTGGATACAATTATGGAAAAACGCTTCCTTTGTTAGTAATATTTTCATTCGTAATATAAATCATAGTTAATTAATCAAGTTTTCTGTTTTATTACAATTCTCAACGGTATCTTATTTTTCCTATTTTCTCCATCATATTCCCAACACGAATTTTCCATGACATCATATTCATTGCACACTTTAAATGCACAATTTCCTTTCTCATCAGAAACAATAAAAATGCATTGTGATTGTGCAATCTCGACAGAAGAAAAGATTTGTCTACATTATTTATGCCATCAATTAAATATGTATTTTCTAAAAGTGCATCCTACTTGCATTTATACACGTATACACGGAAAATGCATTCCATAGCGATATTCTTCATTGTGCAGTTGCAGTTGGATAATAAGCGGAAATAAGAGTTATATATGTAGTAGAATCTTTGAGATATGAGGGTTTCAATCGACCGTCTTTTCTATTCATTCTATTATAGCGCACGGGTGGTTCGGACATCCATCTCTCAACATTACAAATACATATTCCGTAACCGTGAGAAATGAATGTTCCGATCGACCGTCTCTTCTATCCGACACTATTAGCGCACGGGTGTTTCGCACATTCATCTCTCGTCGATACAAATATATATTCCGTATCTGCGAGAAATGAAGGTTACGATCGATCGTCTCGACTATCTAACATTATACAACGCACGGATGTTCGGCTCCTTCAAACATCGTGGATAATAGTAAAGTAAGAACATACATTATTACTCTACACGAAATAATGTCAAGTCTTAAACACAGGAAGGTAAAGTAATTATTCATGAATTAAGATTGTTCCAGTTTTAGTTTTATTCTTGTTTTAGGGGAAATGGACGTACGTTTTAGTTCTGTTCATTGTTATAAGGCCAGCTGTTCTTATCTGTAATGGTGCTTGCATACATTTATATCGGAGTCTATTTGGTCTGAATATTAAATTTAATCAACCCAATGAAACTAGCTTGATCAATATATCCTATCCAACCCAACCCAACCTAAACTAACCTTACCTAACACACACCCTGAACTGATCTAATCTGTATAACTAGGCAAACGCGGAATGTGCGTTAATTGTGTGATGAGCGAGATATCTAGAAAGTAAAATTTATAACTTTACATACCGTGTTCATATAGAATGAACTTCATTCGATACCAACGAATCTAGAGAGCCGTGAATCAACAATGCAACATTTTTCTGCTATTAGGCCTATTTCTAATTTTATTCGATGAATAAAAAACATGTATTACATTACTTTCTTCGAAACGGCTGATCCGAATTGCATAATTTTTTAAAATTAATTGTGTATAATTTCCGTGTTTACATTTGGGGAACATTTGGATTATATTGGAGAGATTTTATTTCACAATTTTTTCTGCCCGGCCTAATCTTATGGGGTTTTTAGAAACTTCTAGATGATGTTTCTCAAAAATGATCCAACCGATTTGACCCAAAAACTAGAGGGTGCTAAGATAAGTTTGCGTATAAAAAAAGTTTCATGTCGATCAGTCAAACTCTGCGACCTGTGCAGTGCCCAGAAAACAAAACAAAAGAACAGACAGACAAAGCTCCGTAAGAGTTGCATGGAAATCTTCGCTAATGCTCATCTAACAACTAAGCTGCATAAAACCTACTTCCGGTACATCGAATAGCATAGATCCAGAACAACGTCGCTCTCAGTTGCGTATCCATCGTAGATAGGCATAATCCTAGGTTGTACACTCAGCCAATAATATTAGACGTTCTGAATGAATATAAACATTTGCGGTCAAAAGAAATGGTCGAATAAGACACATTGAAATGCTTCCTGTGAAGAAAATGTACCGACAGTTATATACAGAGAGGGATTTACGTTTGAGAGTGTTATCATTGTTACGTAGGCCTACCATTGTAATTGCACATCTAAAACCTAATTAGACGAGCTTTAGCGAGGATTCAATTCAACAAACTGAAAAAAATTGGTGTTCGTTTTTCTTTTTCTTTTTTTTCTGTTGTTTTGTTTTTTTGGTACTGACAAATATGCAACTGACAAATAATGTACATAGTCTATATATTCATACGCCCATTAAAGTATGTGAACAAAGTAGCCACACAATAGGCACAAGTTTCATTTATAATTTTCATTTAGGAAAATAATATCTCATGTCACCGTGAGTGTACATCTAACACAAAAATTTCTAGAAAATTTCTCAGAAAATATTGAGAAATTCTGTTTAGAAACAAATTCCGAATATCTCCAATTGAAAAGTATATTAACTCTCTATATAGGCCTATCTATACATTTGAAAGAATCTGAAATCTTTAACCTATAAAAATCGCTTCTCTACAAACGTATATCAGCGATAGATGAAGGTTCCAATCGACCGTCCCCCCATTCCACATCATTACCGCGCGGGTGTTTCGTGTCTTCATCTCTCGTGCATACAAGCATACCAACGATGCAATTCAAAGATTCATACACTGCACATTCACATCGAGGACAGAACGTCGCATTCCTAGAGAAAAACACTACCTGCATTCCTTTGGCACAGACTTCATTTCCACAGTCTTCTTTAAAATCGTTTTAAAATCTTTCTCACCGAATATATATTCGTATGAACTACGAATAAACTAAGTACGAAGTTTCTAAGTACGTCTCAGATTGGCTACAGTTACTTTAAAAAAAATTGTCATCAATTTTTCACATATATAAATAAACTTAAGAGTCAACAAATCCACAGACAACTGTGGGAGAAAAAACAAATATTATACTCTGTAGATTTTTATTTTTTATATTGAATTTATGGAACAAGGTGATTAAGAAAATTTAAATATAAACTTATATATGTATTAAAATTGATTATTTTGACTAATTTGATTATGTTAGTTTTTTATGTTTGTTTGATTAGTATAGATTAGATTGGTACGACCTTCTTCGTGAACATAAGTATAGCTTGAATTTAAGTTTTCTTTACTGAGTTAGTTTCATGCTTCATAGAAAAACATGAAGGGAAATTTGAAAATGAATGAAATACGAGAAAATTCCTTTGATATATAATATTATCATTCCAATTTACTTCAATCTCACATATGAATAAATTCTAAACTCTTTTTTCATTCCGATGAGCTGCCACGAATAAATGGGTTACTATACCAATTAATTCCTCTACAAAGTTGGTTTGATTTTCATTGGACTTTTTTTCAGTTTATATACCAACCTATTAGAACCAAAAGTAATGAGGTTTCTCGTGTTGAAATGAATACGCTCTTTTTTCGTCGTTGGATTGGCAATGCCCATGATATTTCTCCCACTAATGTAGACGGGTTAAGTAAGGTTGGGATAAAGAGATTATTAAACTTATTCTTTTTGTCTTTTCTCTCTCTTCGTTTCGCTCTGACTCCGTATCATTCTATCTCGCTCACTTGCGCTCTTTTTGCTCGGCTAGCGGGAGTTTTTGGAGCGGTTCCAAGTTGGCCCATTATCGAGGGAAACTCTTAAAACAAAACGCGTTCGAAATATTCGAAAAGGAGTGAAAAAGTTTCATGTATAAAAGTGTCCCTAGAGTAGTTCTTACGTTTTGTACTAATGTGGACAGGTAAATTGCAGCACGATAAATATATTATATTAAAATTATTCGTCATATTTTATGCGATTGGGAGAAACTTTTTTTTTAGATATTTTGTATAGGGCCTATTTTGTTCAATGAACCATGACCAAATCGTCTAAATAAAGATGAGGTGAAATTTTCTTGTTTTGTTCAATATTTATTTACTGTTGATGAAGAAATATAAGACTGGGTTATATACTACAAAATTAAAAACTGTCACAAAAGCTAATTATTGGTAAAAATACGAAAAAAAAACAATCTTAAACAAAGTTAATAACGAGTTAACTCGACAATTATCGATTAATTTACTTACTTATATATCAGTAATTCCAATCGTAAGTAATAAGTTTCAGCCAGAGATAATGAAAAGGGTGTTAGAAAAATATTGTAAATACATCCCAATCAAGCCCATATGTAAGCTCAAGCTTATCTACGATCAAAATTGATTTAATATGAATTTAACTTTTCAGCAACCATTTTTTCATTCTTAATAATAAAAAAATATAAAATAAACAAGTAATAAACTCATTCGTAATATCACTAAAAAAACCGGCTCCTCCACCAATAATCAAACGGACATGAATAAATAAACAAAACTAAAAAAATAACACATGCTCATTATCACGAAAGCTCATTTATGTTTGTTTTGTGTATTGCGTAAAATCTGAGGTAGCTTTAATCCAGCTTATACAAGTCACCTCTGAAATATCGTACAGCACAAGAGTAAAGCGCCGGGAGTGTCGGCAACCCAAATAACATGTACGTACAACGGGATAATCTATCTGTAGGCGTGTAACACGGTTTATCTGTATACGCCGTAGGTCAGTTTTCAACGTGTAATCTGTGACTTACGTAATAGGTATTACATGTAAATGTTGGATTAAATAGTTGATGTTCACAATCGCGGATTAAGTTATTACTCGCTGTGATGTTATAGATTAACGCTGAGTTAGAGAGAACATTAAAGTCTGGTTATGTAATAACTTCGGGACGGTTCAGTTGCTTTGTACAACATATTACAAGTTTTATATACAATTATTTTATAACTACGATTATACTCAGAAGTTACAAATACGATATGATTATTTTTGAGTACCGGTATAATTTAATTATAACTTTATACCTATACTTGTATCCACGAAAAAGGATTGACTTGAATTCTAAAGTCAAGTCGGGCGTGGGTGCGAGTCCCGCAAAAGAAATGACATTTAAAAAAAATATCAATTCATCATTCACTCAACATACCGCCAAATAACCTAGGTTTTAGTGGGTCTTTAATCAAACAATATCCATCATCATCCTTATTATAATTATTATATTTTTATTTCGAATTCACCGAAGTTTGTGGTATTTCAAAGTGACTTTGAGATGTGACAATTCATCTGGAACCCTTTGTTCTTTCGTGAAAATAAGTGAAATAATTTTATTAAACTACGTAAGAGCCGATTGTTCCAACTGATGATTGAATATTAATTAGTTAATCATTACTTAAGGTACAAAAATAACATAGGTAACCAAGGGTAATAACAAGTCAATTTGCTCATTTTTGCTTAATTCACTAATCATCACTTGGTACAACTGGCTCTAGAGAGCCAGTTGTACCAAGTGATGATTAGTGAATTAAGCAAAAATGAGCAAATTAACTTGTTATCACCCTTGGTTACCTATTAAGAACATAATTTTACTAGATTTCAAATTAATTCTCTACTGAAAAATGCCAAAATGGGTATTTCATTCAAAGGTGTCATTTGGGATGGGAAGATCTTCCTTTTCGTGGCTCTTCTGAACGATCCTAACTTATCATCCTTAGGGAAGAATGATTTTATATACAAGTTCTCACTTGTGTATTATCTCATAATATTAATATAATGGATATAGCATGATAACAAAACTCGATTGGGGACGCGACTGGCAAACTTAAAATTCAATTCCTTTTCTATTCTCAGACGGCAAACATCACAGACACTTTAAGAAAAGCTTTCATAAAACTCTATAAGATCAATCGTGACCCACTTCCGTGATCGACTTTTCAACATTTTATATCTTTAAGCTTGATAAAAGTATTGAATCAATGAAGTTTAAATATTTACTATTTGAGAGATATTATTTTAAACGCAGGAGAGCTTATGCAAGTGGGTGTATAGCTTTAAATAAAACTAGGAAAACGCCTTATATGCGTTGTGAGATGAGCTTAGAAGTATGGAAATGTAGAATTAAGAACATTTGGTCAGCTCAATGTACATATATGGGCCGTGGATCACTTCAAAGGTTTAAAAACCGCGGCTGTCTGTTGGTATATGGACCTTAGTTTCCCAACAATGGTATCAGTGCCTTCTTCATATCCAAAACAGATTTTAATCGTTTCAATTTATTGGTGACACTTGTTGCTCACATTCAATAGTTCCATAATTGCTTTTTTAATTGCTTCTATTGATGTGGAAAAAAAGTACTATGAAAATGCGTTTTCTTCGTGATTACACATTCGATTGTTCTATGAATCGCTGAAAATGTGTTCGATGGTTGTTACTACATTTAGCAGAAATTTGAGAGCTTTTGGAGATTTTTGGTTTTCCAAGTATTTCGCCTCCGGCTTATTCTTATGGGGATTTTCCATACTTTACAATTTTTTTTACGGAAAAACCGTTCAACCGATTTCTCTGAAAACAATCTCAATCTATTCTGGTATACCACCAATTCGAGAAAAAGTTTCGAGTTGGTTGATTATTTTTCCTGACCTGTATACCACGTACAAAATGACACACACACACACACACACACAAAACATAAAAACGAAGCCCACATTTTTTCATTATACGTAATGAAAATCTTCGCTACGCTCATCAAATAACCACAAAGCAAAACAAAATCCAAATTATTTTCAAAAGTTTGTGTCAATTTATTCAGTTTTGTAAAGTGTTTATAGTCAATTGCAGATCATCAGACTGATGTTTTGTTTGACCCAAACAAAACACGAATTCTACCGTGATATAGACTTGATTAGATTCTTGAAACTTCATAAAAGTTAGATTGGTAATTAAGTTAAGGGGGTGCGTACACGCGGTGCTTATAAAAATAGAGAAATTCATCTTTACTATTTTTTTTCTTCATCACGAACAACTGTGTTTGAATAAAATGTATATCAAACCCAAGATAATTTTATGCTCTTTAATTATTATGACATTCTATTTTTGTTAATTCAACCAGTTTTAAGATAATACGTCAATAAATATCAAAAACGTGATGAAATTTATTGACGTATTATCTTAGAACTGATTGAATTCACATAAATATAATGTCTTAATAATTAAAGAGCATGACATTATCTTAGCTCTGATATACTTTTTATTCCAATACATTTGTTCGTGATGAAGAAAAAAAATAGTAGGGGGCCCATCTCTATTTTTAAAAGCACCGTGCATGCACCGCCTTGCATTTATACTTTATATTCTGTTATTTCAATTTAATTGTCATTTACTGTTATTGATGATTGTTCCGATCTAATTTATATTATTATGCAGGTAGTGAGCCATATGTTGTTACGTGCCTTTCACTCTATTCTCTGCACCTCTTTACAGTGTATCATTTCCAATGTATAAAACACTAATGAATAATACATGAATACATAGATAAAATGGATAGATTTAATTTAGAATATTCAAGCTACTCAATTGACAAATCACAATTAAAAAAAAAAAAACATAATAACGCAATACGTTCATCGGAGTGGGCGGTATACTTCATTACTTAATTTTAAGCAATATTAACTTTCATACTAAGAAATTCTAAACCGTATCTTTCTAACGAATTAATTCCAGTAATTACAAAACGGTTGCGAAATTTAAAACTACATATATTACATAACATAGCCTCTTTAAATTTCCATTTTAATTCCAGTTCTTATTCCTTTCACTTGGTATTCTTTTAAAAATTTCTCCCAATTATTTAACATATTATATGTTGATTAATACGAGGATGGACTTTACGACTACGTCTTGCCTTAACATTTAATAGGATTTGATTAACTTATCTTCTTTCTCCTCAGGGATGTTTTATTAATAAAAGTATGAAAGATTATTCCCTCTTTAATTAAACTCTTACTCGAGTCGGTGCGTCTAACCTCCTATATTTAGTGCCAAGATTACAATTATATTACGGCCTGGTTTAACTAAAGATTGTAATATAAGAATTACGAGTGAAAGATCAGTTAAACTTGCATCCATGGAAGAAGATGCTGTCTACCAACAAAATAATAAGTGAATAAAATTGGTAATCATATAATCTCGCAGCAACTATCAGGTTATCACTATTGTGAAATATGTAGTTGTGTTTCCTACAGTAATCCCTTCTCGAAAAATTGTAATATCCTAAAAATACCACAAGTATATAAAATATATGAAGTCATTTTTGTGTTTGTTTTGTTGGTAGTAGAAGTTATTCGTTCGTGATCACAAGTATAATTGGTGATAACATTTCAAATATGTGAGGTATTGAAATTCCAAGGTTTGTAGGAATGATTCCTTCGAAATGGTATCTATAAAAATCATTGGAATTGCGTCCTATTATTTTCACGAGTTCATCTTTTAATTGCAGTAGGCCTACTAATGTTGATTATCGTTGCAAAATAACCCCTAACTGCAATAGATAAATAATTTGGGTTTTCATTATTTTCATTTTATTGTAGTTTATAGACTAGTGTAAGGGTAACACATGGTAATTTTTGATATGTATTGCTTAGGTATATATGTTCTTTGAAACTAAATAAAAATAGCAAATAGTAATTATTCGTCTTTTTTGTTGAAAGAAAAAAATGAATTTTGTTTCAATTGTTAGAAAGTTTGAAATATATTGGTGAGAAGAATACGATCGTCGCATAATACTGAGGGATCAACTCAGTATTCACCTGAACGACAGAGGAAAACCGCTAAAAACCTCTGTCAGTATAGTAGACCATGGCGGAATCGAACAATGGTTTTCAATGACGTTTCAGTGTGCTAGCCATTGGTCCACCAGTCTCAGTTATTTAGTGAGACGAATGAGTTATTGATAGATGAATGGTGCTCACAAAAACCTATTTACTAATAAGGGACTCGAACCCACGCCCGATTCGACCACAGTTGTCAAAGGAGAGACTTTACTGACTGAGTCAGGGGACCTACTAGAGAAAATATTCAATCACAAGATAAAATTATTTTTGAACATCTGATATCGGATATAATATTCCCTTGCTATAACCAGTATTTCCCCTTTAATAACATCACATGCCTTTAATATCTAGTGACGTCACGAACCAATTGTTTATGTTGCAATACTCTTGTAATGTGCTGTATCATGAAGACAATACGCGGTCATTAAAACAATTAGAACAAAAAACACGTCAAAGGCGGAGTGGGGGAGGTAAACAAAGTAAATGATAAATGTTGGACCGTCTCGGTGGTGGCCAGAATTACCCCGCCCCCCATTGTCCTACCACACCCCCACCCCCACCCCCACCCCCTCCCACCCCTGAACCAGCCGCTGCCCACCGACAGTTGGTAGAACATTAGTAATGTTATTATTACTATGTCGTCAGGGCACAATGAGGGATAATATTACATAAAACTGAATTAGTGGATAAAAACAAAATTCTTTGTCAAGATAATTTCAGTAAAGCCCTTGAGTCGGATTTCAAATCGACAAAAATATTTTAAGAGTAAATATTTTCGAATTTTGTTTACATCTTTTGAGACCTTGTTGCGACGTATTTTTCCATTGTCACGTAGTTACAAGACAATAACTTCTGCGATTTTTATAATACAAAAAATATTGAGATTTTCGTAGCGCTCCACTCATCCCACGTAACTCATAGCGTTTTCCTAATTTTAAAATGTATTTATTGATCAAATTGGAACCACGCTGCCATTACGATTAAACCCCTCTTACGTGACAGTTTCAAATGTTTCCCTTTCTCCCTCCCCAATGCTACTCAGCTGCCGGGTGGAATCCACGCATTTCCATTATTTACAGCGAGTGACGAAATGACCGACTTTCTGGCCATTACAACACGCTGTCATCCTGTGCGTTTTGTCGTATTGCCAATATACCACCACTTCTGTTAATTTATATTTCATTTCTATTCTGTTTATATGATATTCACGGCCATCTATATTCTATATCACTCTCGCGGCTATGCCAGAATCATATGTCATCAAATTCTATTGCTTGCTATTGTGACAGCGTTTTCCAGTCGTGATTTGTGACAATTAGTAATGGCGTATTTAAATCATTCGGTTGGTATCTGTAGCTGATGATTATTGCGTTGTCTTTTATCTAGGTTCACAGCATAGCCTGATAATGCAACAACTA
Organism: Brachyptera putata; assembly: GCA_907164805.1. Classification (NCBI taxonomy): domain Eukaryota; kingdom Metazoa; phylum Arthropoda; class Insecta; order Plecoptera; family Taeniopterygidae; genus Brachyptera; species Brachyptera putata. The sequence goes on along the minus strand of OU015471.1, from coordinate 18,104,053 downwards.
ACTGACAGCTGAGGGACTTCATTATAATAATACACATATAATGATAAGTGCTTAGTTTAGATGATGATGAAAGATGTATTCGACAATAAAAATTTGCATTTTCGGTAAACAGAAGAACTGAAATAGGTAATAGAAAAGAAGCATGCGCAACTTACAATAGTAACATTTACTACACTTTTGCCATTGTTGTAATTTTTTCCCTTAATATCGCCGGCCATTTTGTATTAGAAGAATCAAATTAGCATCACATTATTTTGGAGTTGGTATACTTTTTCATTCATTGACACCTCTAGTTCGTGAACATGGAAAAAAATTATGAAGATGTATTTCTCTATTGCATAAGCACCGTGCATGCATCCCTTTTATATTATTTCTCGGTGATGATGCTAGATAGTTATGAATGGTGAACAAATTGAGTCTATATTTATACTTGACGGTTTGAGAGTGAATGTTGGATGGGTTTGGATTGTGTGGCGGGAAGAAGGGAGAGGGGAATGCAAGAATCGAATTAACTACTGCACATGTATCAGCAACACTGTATAATAAATTTCACGAATAAGGCCAGTTACGATCAACCATATCCCTGATCCCGATCCAGAAAATATAATGTTCTGAAATAAATTCAATTTTTACTTTTCCATTATTCACATATGTACAACACGACACCGATATATCAATCTTTGAATGAATATATGGATGATAAGGTAGAATTGTACAAACGTTGATCCACCTTTAGCAACCCTAAATGATATAATTAGTTATTATGTATGAAGTAACTCATTCACCAAACTATGAATAGTAAATTAATAACCTCAGGAAAGATGGATAATTCAATCACTTTTTTTAAGAAAAAGAAATATTTAAACATCCGATTAATCTTTATAGTCAGGTTTTTCAAAACTGTTAATTAAAAATATTTCTACTAGCACAGTAGCACATCTAGTATACGATGCATCATATTGCGAGGACCTAATAATGTTGCATATTCCAAGAAAAAATCTACCATATCATTATTCACTCTTTTAAATCATGATTATTTGCGTTTATTTGAAACTAATTCATCAAGTTTATATGTATGTTTATGAAAGAAAAGCCCCGTGGATGAGTAAACTAACGCGCAGGGTATTAGAAAGTATAGTCACGTTTGGCGTGGGTTCGAGTCCCACATAAGGCATGGGTTTTGTAAACGTCCTGTCACCTATCATCACTTCATCTTTCCACTATCACCTGGTCATTCTTATTTCGTACCCTCGTACATTCGTACCATCCGTATCCCAGTTGTTGGTGGGGTCATTAGCAATATTAAAATAAATAAAAATAAATAAAAACAATAAAAAAATTATCAAATAAATGAATAAATAAAAAAAAAATGAAATAAAAATATATGATAAATGACTGTGTGTACTGTGTATTCATCCTTCAACAACGACTAACGGTATCTTTTTTTAGTGGTCAAACTACAAATAAAAAAAGATATTTGTTATATGTAATTATTTTATTTTTCTATATAGCCTATTATTACTTTTTCCCCAGCTTGTAACTCAACCCACATATCCTAAAACGTAGGCGGCTATAAGTCATATTCACTTGAATTATTATCATGCCAGTAGATACCAGGCCACACCGGAAATATAGCAGTTATACTAAATCGTCGGTCAATGGTCTTGGAGACTGTTTTTTGCGACAATCAGGTCTCGAACTAATGTTCTGTTGCGTAGCTCACAAGAAGAAAAGGGGGTGGACGTTAAGAGGGAGGTAAATTAGTGGTTGTGAAACAAATGGGGGTTGAAACATAGTATTATTGAAATGTTTTTTTAACGACCCTTATATTAATGATGGTGGGAGTTATTTCAAGGGTTAGCGAACGAGCTAGATTGATGGTGTGAGATTTTTTCGTGGTCCAGAAGAGGATCGAACTTGGGGCTGATAATGAATTAGATAAGTGAAAGGATGACATCCGACCCAACATCAGTAATAGTATGGGATTATTGATTTTGTTAGGGGTAATTTTTTTATCAGTCGAAAAGTTCGACAGATTTGAATTTAGTTTTTAAGCCGAGATTTTATAATGGATGTTGGAGTTTGATTTACCATCTCTCTTTTTGTCATTAAAAAGATCTCATACTTTCCCTTCTTCCAACATTTACGGCCCATAACGGAAAAATATATTTCCTAGTGAGAAAGTTAATATTTTCCAGGAAATGCGTAGTTGATCGGTTCATATCACAAGCCTCACAATTTCACTTCATGGATTGTTATCATATCGTATTAGATTTACCATCTAAATTTTAACGACATGTTCATTTTGGTTACACTTGATTCTAAATTTATAATTGGGTTCATAATAGTGAAATTATTAAACGGAAAATTTACACACATGGCTGATTGAAAGTTTCCCAGACCAAAATAGGAAACTAGTTATATGAGATAACGAAAGTAGATTAGGATAGGCCTCAAACAATAGTTGTCTTGGTTATAAATATTGCAATCAGAGTTTATTATTATGTAGTTTTTGAATTATATATATTATATTTAGAGCCGATTGTACCAACCGATTATTAAATATTAATTAGTTAATCATTACTTAAGGTACAAAAACAGCATATGTATACAAGCCTACAAGGGTAATAACAAGTTAATTTGCTAATTTTTGCCTCATTCACTAATCATCACTCGGTACAACTGGCACTTATCATACATTATATAAAAAACCTTCATTGGTCCCTGGCTTATCAAAAAGTTTACAGGATAATAATCAATATAAAATACAATTTTTTAAATATGAAATATAGTTGAATAAGTGAGAAATTGAAATTGAAAATTGAATTAGTACAGATCAAGTATATATGATGAATCGATTAATTAATTACATTACTAAATTTCTCATCAATTACTCATCATTTCATTATATCGCTTGATGAATTATTATGTTTCTTACTTGGAAATTTTTGGCAAAAATCAAGAGACTTTAATTTACATAGTGGTGTTAAAATGAATAAAATCAGGTGAATTTCAAGCAAACTTTTCGTTTGAACCTAACTTGCCTGTATCTGCACTCCTCATTTCATACAATTTTCAACTAAATTAACTTCTCTATCCAAACTGAAATTGTAGGAAATTCTAAATATGTCTCAAATTAGCGTTTTACTTTGTGGTCGCTACTGAAACATTATTTTTAAATGCTATTATGTATACATTTATATATATATATATATATATATATATATATATATATATATATATATATATATATATATATATATATTTTTCTGAGCCACTGGTTTCAGTCAGAAGTGGAACGCAGCTGTCACGAGCTATTTTTATCCAAGTTCTCCTCAAAGTGAAGCCGATTTGCGACTCAGCTTTGACACAGGTATGTATATGCGAGAGTCGATAGAATAGCAGGTGGAATTCTGTTTTATCGACTCTTAGCTTAGAACATCTGAAAGCATACATGTTTGAGTCGATCTAGGTATATATATATGCACTTGTATCCATGAGAATTGACTGTCGTTTACCAAAATAACAAACACAAATATCAAAGTATAGTTGTGGGTCAGTGACTTATCAGGAATGAATTCACGATTGGAAACACAACTACATTTTAAAAAGTTGAATATTTCTAATTGCATTGAATGTATTTACAATGATTAGGAGTGCATGGGAGTAAATTTAATTCGTCTCAATGATACACTCGTTTATTCATCTATCCATCCATTTTTTATTCATTTATTCATCAATTGATTCATTCCTATAATCAATCATTTATTATTGTCATCATGATGTGAAAAAATATCCATGAATATTGATGCATTTAAACAAATGGTTGAGCTCTTTTTGGGGCATGGTGTCCAAATATTAATCACAAACTATGGCCTGAATGGTAACTCTATATACTATAGAATTAATTTTCATTAATTAGCTAGATTCAACAAAATCAAAACGTATGCATGCATATTATGTGCATGGTATATAGATATTATTTATTACTAATTTTCCTTCAATTAAGTTTATCGCCGGTCTTAATTAGATGTAATTATTATTCACTGCTTAGTATCTTATCTTTAATGGTGTGTCTACTAAACTTTAATATTCATAACCTGTAACTTAAGTGGAGTACATATGCTAGCACCGGATAATATTACCAGGAAAACGCAACACATGCGTTGTTGGATGAGCGATATAGACATGCGAAATGTAATGGAAAGATATTATCACACCTTGAGTTTGAAACAATTATTTCACTGCCTTCTTGTTTCACGTTCCTGATCTATTCCTGCCTTCTCATTCATTTGTTATTCATTTTAATCGTTCTACAATTTAATCGGTTATACCTGTTTCCTTTTCTAAATTTCAGAATATGTAGACATGTTCGGTATGAATTCGAGCCCCCATAAGGCATTTGTTTTTGTAACTGTCATTTCACTCATCATCATCTCATTCGTACCCTCCAAATAATCTAGTTTTTGGTGGGGTCGAAACAAACAATAATCATCATCGTCCTATCACAATACTAGTCTCTTGGAGCTAGCTAGCCCGAAGTCGTTATTTTAATTGACAGTAGCAGTAAGGGCCATGTTTCCAAGCAGAGCTTTGACTTACTTAGCTAGACAGGCGTCTCGCTATTTAACTATAGTTAGAGCGAGTGTTTATCCATTAAATTTAGCTGTTGTACTCAGATAGCCAAGCTAAAATAATCATCGTCTATTAAATCTGTTAATATATTCTAGGTTAATGTTTTACTTTTAACGACGTATTTAGTAGATCGTAAGTCGCATAACCTAGATTCATATTGTTTGAAATTGTTTGTTAGTCTTTGTAATGTTATACAGTACAACTGATTGATTTTCAAACTATTTCGCCAATGTCTGTGTTATTCAGTTAAGATGCTGCTTTTCAGAAGTGGAGTCTAATTGGGGGAGTGGGTTCGAGACCTGAAAAATACATGGGCTTGTGTGAAGGCCGTTAAACTGTCATACGATTATACGTAGTTCCAAATAATCTAGTGCGTGGTTAGTGGGGTTATCATATACACTACAGTTATCTCAAAATATTGAAATGATCGATTTCGTTATGGTTGGTAATTGATCTCCTAAAATGCGTTACGAGGTCTGAATTCAACAACTGTTGATGAAAATAAAAGCAATTTTTTCAGATATATAGAAATCTTTATTAACAGACTATGTCATCTCATTCAGTGGCTGCCAGAACGACACAGAATAGTGAACAAATCATACAATAAAAGGAATAACGGTAATAAATCAAGAAAATGAAATTGAAATCGAAAATGTAAATAATTACCGTATTAAATAACAAATAAACACCTAGAGCTATAATAAGGAAGTGAAAAATAAATGTGTTAAGAACCATGCTAGGCCGTGTAGAGGTGTAAATAAAAATGTGAACAAAATTATAAATAAAACAGGGACTATCTTGATGCTGTTAACAATAACAATAATGAAGAGACAAGGTTCAATAAAAAAAATAACATTTTCACACATTAACAGTTTTTTCGTCAATTTCTTCCAGACGTTGTTTATTCCCCCCTATAGCAAGCTCATGCACTCAACAATGCGACATACGAAATATTTGTTCCTTTCTATTGCGTTTAAGGTGTCCCCAGTTTCCATAGGGCAGAAAGTTCCCACCAGTGTGATTCTACAGCTATAAATGATCATGAAACTTGAACCGTGCAAGATACAGAATTAACAAATACATCATAAGATGCAGATAGCATTTGTCGAAAATGCTGATTACTGAAATTTTACAATAACAAATTTGGAAAGATCACTTGTATCTAACAGTAATACTCGATATTTTTAGTCCTCGATTTTTACTTCGCCGGATACCGTTACATACAAATAATCTGTAACATATTATAAATGCTCATTATGGATCAACAGTATTTTAGGAGACACTTCTCTGAATGGTGTGAAGCAGTTTCATTACAATATACTCGAGCCGAAAGCTACTTCGATCGTTTATATGTTACGTTGACACTGACAATGTTACGCTGCGGGTAGGTCCCCCTTAAATTGGAGATTAAACAAAGTGTTTGAATACATCCAATCAGTTGGTAGCATAATTCAAAAGATGAATACGATGATCGAACATTCACCTTAATCATTACAAATAATTGATTGTAATATCCATAATATTATCATTTTACTATTTACAGTTTGTTGAATAAAATTTTTGTCTGTTGGTAGAATGCCGTTGTAGTGCCTAGTCCGAACGATCCTATTTTTTCATTCTTAGACACAATTGGGAACAATGTTTGTTGATAATGATAAAATAAATAAATATATATTGTTGCCTCACATTATACCGAATTATTACTCACCCCAGAATATTTAAATTTGAGCCATGGTTGTACAAACTAATGGTTATATATTTAGTTAATTATAAGTTAAAAATCACGAGAATAACATATTAAGGGCATAATATTAAATTGATTATCTAATTATTGTCTAACCATTAGTTATCAGTTGATCTAACCGGCTTTCAGTTTGATATGTTGAGAATAAATTTTCCCTTACCTGTAAATCAATCCTTGTTTTTTCTTTGTCTTCCCTACTTGTTAACGTTTTTTTTTTCTCTCTCTCTCTCTCTCTCTCTCTATCTCTCACTTATCTCGCCAATCCCTTGTTATAAAAACCACTCGGGGTGATATGTCCGACTAGGAAAACTCCACTATCCGTCCAACACACACACACACACTTACACTAACACACTAAATAAAGATCTCACTCCTCGATCTCCGTCAAACGGTAACCAGCTAGCTGATTACGTCGCCCCGACTCCTTACATCGCATTGTCTCTCTCTCTCTCTATCTCTCTCTCTCCGTCTCTAACTCTGTCTCTGTCTCTCTAGTTCTTTTCCTCGATGTATCTTCATCTCTTTTTCTTTCCTTCCATCACTCTATCTCACTCTTTCTTACTCTCTACCTCTGTCTCTCTACTACTTTTCCTCTCTATGTCTGTCTCTGTTTCTCTCCCATTTGTTCTCTCTATCTCGGTCTCTCTCTCTCTATTTCTCCCTCTCCCTTTCTCTCTCTCTCTCTCTCTCTCTCTCTCTCTTCCATATATCTGTATCTTCTCTCTCTCTCTCTCGATCACATCTCTCACTTAACAGAAGTATCTGGCTATTTATATCATATCGTTGTTGGGCAGCGATCTCCCTCTCTCTCTCTCTCTCTCTCTCTCTCTCTCTCTCTCTCTTTCACCTTACTAACGATTCTATTCCTTGGACAATGTAGACCTACTAACAGTCACGAGAAAATATAGATAAAAAAATAAAAATAAGATAAAACATATTTTCATTTATAACCATATTTAATTGGTAATAAATAATATATTTGAATTATAGTGTAACATTCAATTTTAAAAACGAAACTTTACATATGAAACTAAATTCTATCTGGAATGTCGTGTGGAGATTTTGGGCGCCACTGTACGCTGCCCCCCCCCCCCTCCCTTCCCCCTCCCCCCACGGCATTTCACCCACATAGTTAGCTCATCGTTCGATGGGGCCAAAGTGGGCTTCAGATACGTAAATCGGGATTAATATTTGTTATGCGAGGACGCTGTTGTTGCTGTTGGCGGTGGTGATGGTGGAAGGAAGGATTGCGTACATATTTAGGAAATTGCGTTGGAATCGGTCGATTTTTAGATAGAAAAAAGAGAGAGAGAGAGAGATCGAGAGACTGTGTGTGTGAGAGAGAGAGAGAGAGGAAGAAAGAGAGCGGAAGAAAGAGAGAGGAAGAGAGAGAGAGGAAGAGAGAGATAGAGGGAGAGAGAGAGAGAGAGAGAGAGAGAGAGAGAGAGAGAGGGGGAGAGAAGAAAGAGAGAAGAGAGAAGGAGAGAAGAGAGAGGAAGAGAGAGAGAGAGAGAGAGAGAGAGAGAGAGAGAGAGAGAGAGAGAGAGAGAGGGGAAGATAATTAAAATCTCTGTGTGGAACCCGTTATTCGGTATTTGAATCTCCGTTTATCTTTTCCTCTTTCCATCTCCTACCCCCCTTGAGCAGAACGGAGATGAAAAACTTGTTACGTGTATATATTTGGGTTTTAGCTTGAGGGAAATTTCGATGATTATGCTGTATTTCTGTACTGGATCTCTTTGAAAATCTCAATCGACTTGTAAACGTTCTGAGATGTAATATTTCGAAGATCATTTTTGATTAATTATTTTTTCATATTTATAATAAATTCTTCGCGGGACACAAACAAAATATATGGAAGTATTAAATCACTTTCAAGTGGTACGCAGTGTAAGCACATTGCCAATAATTATTTGTTTTCCGGTAAGTTGGTGAGATTGCCCTTGTGGTGTTCCGTTCGACGATCCTACCTTGTCGTTCCTACCGTGATATTGATTGTAAACAATTGATGCATTGAAAAGTATCACTTGGTATTATTTATAATTCACATTATTTATCAGACGAGCTTTAGCGAAGATTTCCATGCAACTCTTACCGAGCTTTGTCTGTGTTTTTTTTTCTGTTTGTAAGCACTGCACAGGTCGCAGGGTTTGACCGATCGACATGAAACTTTTTTTTATACGCAAACTTATCCAACGTAGAACTGTATAGTTTTTGGGTCAAATCGGTTGGACTATTTTTGAGAAACATTATTTCAAAGTTTCTAAAAACCCCATAAAATTAGGCCGGGCGGAAAAAATTGAAAAATGAAAACTCTCCAATGTAATCCTAATTTTCCTCAAATGTGAACACAAAAATGATACACATTAATAAAAATTGACTTGTAATTCGGACCAGCCGTTTCGAAGAAAATAATTTAATACATGTTTCTTATTAATAGAAAATATAGACATATTGGTGGAAAAATATTGCATTGTTAAATTCTTGGCTTCCCAGATCCAGTGGCATCGGATCAAGTTCATTTTATATGATCAAGGTGTGTAGAGTTTCGCTCATCTTACAACGCACATTCCACGTTTTCCTAGTTATTAAATTATTAAAATTAAATACAACATTGATTAATGACCACTAACTAGAATGTTGATTTGAGCTTGGACTTTTAGGTATATTCGGAATTAAAATTCAATTTGACTAGCTAAGAACGGTTTATTTGGTTTGTACAATGTTTGTCTAGCGTATTCTAGCCAGAGCTGTTTTAAAAATGAGAGAATAAAATGAATAATAAACTAATTTTAGTATATAAACTGATGTCACCTACGACAACTACCTACAGTGATGGTCTAATTTAGAACTCTTAGTCATAAATTACTCAGTCCTATGACGCTTTTTACATTTTTTCATCACTTCATTTTCTTTCAAGTCTTCTATTTTAATGTGTATACCGAGAATTGTAACAGTTATAAGTGATCACCTATAACTTGACCGATTTGCTTTATTACTTCGAAGTAATAAAGCAAATCGGTCAAGTGAAAATATTGTAATCGTAATGCATGGAGGGAAATTGAAGACGATATATATGTATAATGATCAATTCGAATGTTAAACTCATGGGAATTAAAAATGTATATATTTTATTATTTTTAATTCTGAACAATTTATTAAAATCGTTTCATCGCCTCCCTTCATTGATAATCGTACGATAGTTTCGGATCTATATGCCTACCATATTGATTTTCTTCATATGAATACGTGATTTTTTCTGAAAAGATTCCAGTTCATAATCAATTACCGTAGCCTAATATCAACTACAAATAATCATAATTATGAAAATTCATTGTCTCTTGTTAAAATTTTCCTGTAATCATTTTCGTGAGAATACTTGTGATGGAAAACTAATTATACATTCTGCTTGTACTCTTGATTTTTTAAAAAATCAGTCATGTTTAAACAGATCTTATTTTATCCAAATAGTGATTATTCAGTTTCAACCACTCTAGTATGAACAAAAATTTAAGTAGGTTATAATACTTATATAAGAGTATACTACAATTCAATTTAATAAAAGTTTTCAATTTATAAAGTAAATGTGAATAATATCTAACTCAATAATATTTTATGAAACTGATAACTAATTCTACAAGCTCACTTGACTATGCGGAAATATCTCCAATTATAGAAACTCCGCAGCTTTGTGGAATAAACAATCTTCAAATAAAAACAAAAGCGCATTTCATCTTCGATAATACTCATCCGCAGTAGAGAGAAATTTATTCGTCGTAGAGAAAATTATCACCACTTGAAATTTTAAATCTAATAACGAGAATAAAATATTGTGAGTAATGAAGTGAAAATATGAAAATATGGAAATTAAGAAAATACATTCCACTTGAATACATACATTCTCATTTCCACGACTGCGTATATATGTATATTATCAATAAAAACACACCCCAAAAAAGAAAACCATCATCGAAAATACTACTCAGCTTATTCTATATGTTTGTCCACCAAGAGTGAAAAATACATTTCCTTTCATCAAAAATATTCCACCATTTTCTTACAAACATTTATTTAACCCCATTGCGCTAATAACTGACCTTATTCACACAGCCATCGCATTTCATTACTCCCCCTCCCCCTCCCCCTCCTTCCCCAGCACATGAATGTCCCCCCCCTCCCATCTCACCGCACAGACTCATAATAAGAGAGAGTGTTTTCTGAAAGACCGTCGCGTCCCGGCGTCATTAAATAGACGCCCAGGAATTTTACCCACGACGTAAATCTGCTGTGTCGAAACAGTTGGGCGCCAATTGTAATCAAATGGAATACACGGTAGTTCCGGCCTTCCGTTTTTCGTGAAATGTTATTATGGAGTTTTGGGTTTGAGGTTGTCACGAGTTAAAGTGGTCAAAAGACGGCGGTGAAGAGAAGTAGGAATTAGGGCATACTCCTGTCTCCTCCATTCACTTTCAGGACCTAGGGGAGGGGTATATTGTGTAGGGAAAGATATGCAGGAATTTACATGATATCGGGAATATCGTCACAAGAGAGAATGAGTGGGGGTAGGAGGGGGGGAGGGGGGCTGAGTGATCGATGAAAGAGATGGATAATTCAAGAGACAGTTTTGTATCAAGAGGGATTCAGAAAATGGATATAAATATTTTGAATCTACCGATGTGACATGTTCTTATATATAATATACGAGGGTTATTAATAACCAAAACTATCATGAATGAGAAATACATATAAGCTTCATTCCTTACTCTAATTTCATGGAGAAATAAATTCATTCATAAAAATTGAGAAGTGTATGATTTAAATGTAAATGATACTCTCAAGCATGAAATACGATCGAGAACTGTCACTTCAGTCATTCTTACTTTAATTTCATCCGAAAACTGTATAAATATATTTCCTGAACAAAATAATCATTCATATAATTGATATTAATTATTAGAGAATAATATCCAATTAATTGATTGGAATCAGTATTGTGAATGTTTGTAAGGCTGCAAACCGCATATATTTGTTCAAATATTGTTCGTAGCATCTTGTGAAGAAAAAAGATTTTTTCCATTATTATCAACAGCTACACAAAATATTGACCTAGTTGTAGGCCTGATTTGTCTTCGTGCTCCTCGTATACAGCATTGAATTTATTCGTCAACTTACTACGCTATCATTGCCTTTTTACATTCTTAATTTATCAATTTCAAAAACAGACTTAAATCTTATCTACTGGAGAAATGTTTTTATAAAGTCAGCGAATATTTAACGGAGGGAGAAGTGATGTTTTAATGATTAGGGTACTTATTATTATTTTTTCTTTATCATTATTTTTATTAATTTATCTGGTTTCTCTTTCAATCTGACGAATTATGTACATAATTATATATTTATTTAGTACCTTTTTAACAGCATATATAAATGTATTGAAATCTATATGTATGTTATGTATCCATTATTGTTTTTTGTAACCTATATTTTGGTTACATAATATGACTTACCAATATCATTGTATATGATCAACATGGAATAAGAATATATTATTTTTATCATCATTAAATTGTTATTTCTGCCTTATTATTTTACTATATCCTATATTCCTCAACACCAGATTCATACACATGAATCAAAAAGATTATGTAATTAATTTTTAATTGGAAAATATATAATAGGACATATTAGTTTATTGGCTTTGAGAGGATCAATTGCCATATCACGAAACCATTTATACGGCCGACATATCATTTAATTTTCTATTCAAACTTTAGTGTTATCAATTTATATTCGCGTTTGCTCTTTTGGTTCACCCTTATTACTTTTACATTATTAATTATTTATCTAGTTTTCTTTGAAATAATGCATTGTATTTATACATTTCGTTATACTGTGTCCGTGTGGCAACCGTTTTGGCGACAGTGTTTTATAAATACAAACTTTCTCTCTACATATATATATACATATAATTCACGATAATTTAGGAATTAAACCAGGTTTTGTGGTGAATAAATATAAATTCTTTAATCGCCAACGCGTTTTTCACCACAAAACGTTTTTCAGGTTTTTCACCACAAAACCTGGTTCAATTCCTAAATTATCATGAATTGTCTAGAATATAACCAGGAAAGAAGCCTCCAGCGAACACTATATATATATATATATATATATATATATATATATATATATATATATATATATATATATATATATATATATATATATATATTAGTGATGCCTTCGGGTAACAAATTATGAACCGGGTACCCGCCGAAATTACCCGGGTATTACCCGGGTAATTTAAAAAACTATATAAAACTAAAAAGTGAAAACTATATGACTATATATGCTTCTCAGTTCTCGGTAAAGAATAGTATTTGGCATGGCAACTAGAGAGCGGTTGACAGAAGGATTCAGTACACTGCACGTGTGACCACAGATAACGTAGGTGTGCACTAGATTTGACGAGCGCATTATGACAAGTTGAGCGAGGTCTGGAAGGTAGGTGAAACCTTATCTATAATGCGAAGTTGAATTTCTCTCGGTAGCTTGAGTGATTATAAAGTTATTTTCTATATTAGAGGAACGGGTTAGCACAATTACCCGGAACCAATAGTACGCAATACCCGTACCCGACCCGGGTACCCGGTACCCGGAGGCATCACTAATATATATATATATATATATATTATATATATATATATATATATATATATATAATATTATACATATTTGTATATATGATATATATTATATATATATATATATATATATATATATTATATATATATATATATATATATAGGATAGGTGTTCTAGTTCCCTTCACATTCGCTTCTAAAATATTGTTCTTGATGTTTCGTGTCATGTATTTGTGTGTTGCTGTGTTCTTGGCTGATGTCAACTAGGAAAATGCTGCACCTGTGGCTAATCTTGGATGAAACGTGAGAGAGAGAGATAGAGAAAGAGAGAGAGAGAGAGGGAGAGAGAGAGAGATTGTGTGTGTGATAGAGATAACTAGACTGTCGCTAATGGTGTTACAAATAGTCTGATTATACGTACGAACGATCCTACCTTCCATTCTTACCCACAATTGGTGGACAGTGATTTCGTATCAAGTTTCGATGTTGATAAAAAATTGATAGTTATGATGTTTTTTCATTAATATCAAAACTTGATGCAGAATAATTGTTCCCCAAATAAGGCTAAGGATGAAAGGTAGTATCGTTCGCACGGGTCAAAACAAGAACGATCGTCACACCCCAAATTATAATTAATAATAATAATTAACTCATTCAACAGAAACAGACAATAAATCTTGAAATAATAATTTCGGTAATGGAAACCAATTCAAACATTTAAATTGGGGAGAAAAAATCTTGATTTTTTTTTTCTTCTTTCCC
>OU015471.1:18075271-18085271 GCA_907164805.1 Brachyptera putata | reverse complement strand
CCTGTGTCGAAGTGGCACCAGCTTAATCGGTACAAACTTTCACGATAGAAGAAGAGTCGTTATTTGTAGTTGCACACGAACAATAAGAACAATAAGAACTTGTGGCTGCACTTGACCTGTTCTCGGCGCTGACTGGGCACCCCTAACTCCCCCCCAACCCCTCTCCCTCGATCAAACCACTTTCAGCTACAACTTCCGGGAAACTGTTCAAGTTGCTTATTTGCAAATTGTGTTCCGTTTATTTCTAAAACAAGTACACGTTGACAATAAAATAACGTATGTTTACGTTGGCTACAATCGTTTCATCGGAATCCCATTTGTTCGAAAAACCAAATGTTCGAAAAATTATATGTTCGGACAGTCGATGAATGGGGTTTTCGAAGACATGGGATTCCAAAGATTTGGGATTTCGATGAAATGTTTTTTTTTCGCAGATTAGTTTCTCGATAATTTGATGCAGTTAATCCTGGCGAGGACTTCACACTTTACTGACCTTCATTTTTTTCTTTCTATTGGTCATTGTAAAAATAAAAACGATAACAAGACAACATCTACAAATTCCTTGAAAATAGCTGACTGTGAGTTTAGTGAACGGTAGTGAACCTCTCATCCGAATGGGGCGTCCGAACGATCCTACCTTTCATCTTTGGATCTAATTGGGAGGCAATGATTTTGTTCCAAGTTTCGGTGGTAATGTATATATATATATATATATATATATATATATATATATATATATATATATATATATATATATATATATAAATATATATATATAGAGAGAGATACATACACATACATACATGTATCCACGGAAGAAGAGGATCATCTACCAACTTATTAATTGTATACCCTAAAAATAACACAGCTATACAAATATGAGGTTGATATTTGTGTTTGTAATATTGGCAGTTGACTTTCCTCTCTCCTGAATACAAGTATAGATACAATTATACTGAGAGTAGATAAAATCCGTTACATTGAGAGTAGTGATTATACTCTCAGTGTAACAGCTAACGTACAGCAGTACTCCAGAATATGTGAAGCATTACAGCGCTACTAGCGCCAAATCGTAGAACTGGCCTTCGGGTAACAGAAGAAAACTGCAATACTCGACATATAAATCCAATATTTCCCAAAACATTCTTCCTATTTATGACATCACAGATTCTAAATTCTCTCGAATTTCTCAGTCAGTTCACATATTCATAAACCGTTGAGACAACTCAACTCCTTATATACTCCTCTCCCTCTTCCTTTACCCCCTTCCTTTTCCCTCTCCTAATAAAACACTAGTATATACAGTTCGATGCTCGTCTCGGGTAGATTGTTTCGAACATCTACCGGTTGAGACAACGCAGCCGGTGTGTAAATATTCGAGATCGGAATTTTGGCGAGCACTGGCGCGACGGTCCGAACACGATCGGGCTTTGGGGGGGGGGGGGGGGGGGGGGGGAGGGGGGGGGAGGGGGGTCTATTTTCGAAGTCTTACACTTGACATATATCAGGAGAACAGGACGAAGCTCCTCGTGCGGATTCCGAAAGTGGCGACCTTTTGCCAAAATGTTCATTCCGTACACATTCCCGGATCGACACTCATGAATGTTAGTGTTAGAGTATAGAGGGAACGTTCGATCGGTTATGTCAGAATTGTTCAGTGGATGGCGATGGAGGATCGAATGATATGGGAGGTTCGAAACAGAGTGCTATATTGTCAGCGTCAATTGAATAATTAAAATATCGAGTGAGTTTTCTGTTTTAAATGTGTTGTATTTATTTATTTATTTATTTATTTATCCATTTACTGCAATGCTGCTTAACGACCCCACCAAGAGCTAGTTTATTCGGGGGTACGAATGAGCAGCTGGTTATGAACTATGAACAACGTGTACAAAAGCCTATGCCCAAAACCTCATTAGGCAACCTAATGCATGGAAACCTTTTATGCCAAGTATATATATATATATATATATATATATATATATATATATATATATATATATATATATATATATATATATATATATATATAATCCTAAATATTTTCTAAAAAATAAAAATATATAAGGAATTATATTGATTCCAGTAAAAACATATCCCTCTCAAAAGACTTGTATAAAGGCCATGAGAATATCAATAATTATCATTCAAATAATTGATTATTCATTCTGAATTTATTATTTTTACATTATTTGTCAATCAATATTCCCCACAAAAATATTATTTCAAGAATATCTCTACTGAATTACTCATTTTTTTTTTGGTATTCCTCAACATCAAAATCTCGAACGGATGTTCCGTTAATCCCTACGAACGGCCGTCTCGACCCGCCGATCACATGACGTATTCTCGGATATTAGCAGAGTCGATAAAGCAGTTTCGCTTATGCTACGTTATCGACCTCGTATATTACTCAGCAACACTCATCTCCCAACATCTGACAGCTTGTTCCCATTCACGCACACTGGGCGTCTGGAAAAGGGGTTCTATAAAATTTGTATAAAGAAAAAGAGAGGAAAAGAGGGAAAAAGAGATAACAGAAGATTCGAAGAAGAAGAAGAAGAAGAAGAAGAAGAAGAAGAAGAAGAAGAAGAAGAAGAAGAAGAAAAATAAGAAGAAGAAGAAGAAGAAGAAGAAGAAGAGGAAGAAGAAGAAGAAGAAGAGGAGGAAGAAGAAGAAGAAGAAGAAGAAGAAGGAGACGAAGATCAAGATAATAAATAGATTCAAGATTTTCTATCTCCACTGTGAATGTTTGAATTGTTTTCTAACCCCGAAATTATTCCTTATATCTAAGCTTTGTTTGTTAAATGAGTTATTATAATTTAATTATCTTCTGGGGTCGTAAAGTCGCCCTTGTGGTGCTCCGTTCTAACAATCTTTCATCCATAGCCTTAATTGGGGGACATAGATTTTGTATCAAGTTCCGATGTTATTGGATATATATATATATATATATATATCAACATCACGTATACATTACTCGATTCTGTTACGTTCCTGCATATAATTGGTTATGCCTCATGGTAAGACTCATGATTCCTGGAGGACAAAGAAATTAATTATAATTCCTGAAATTAAGATAAGGATTCCTAGTTCTCTTTGAAATCGGGGACTTAATAGGCCTACGTCATTATACGTTGAATTCCAGTTTCAGAGTTGTGATATCCTTCAATAGTTTTGAAAGATGTAGTTGAGTTTTTCATAATAATTTTCGTCCCGACAATTATTTGTCCTAAACAAATTTCCCATCTGTTATACACAGCTTTGATGTTCGTGTTTCTTGTGTTTCTTGTGAATGTAAGTTCCGTGTATGTAAGTATATATACTAACAAGATTATGTTCTGTCATACCAATTTTCCCTCACCCCTTCCCACCTCTTTCAATCCCCAACAACCCTTGAATCACTTTCATTATTTCTCAGAAATTCTCTTTTTTAATTTATTTTTTCTAGTTTCTCATTTACGTCAAATATTGACATGTATTAGTAGACAGGGTAATGTCGGTCTATAAACATTATCGAAAAAAAAAACATATACATTATTTTGGAAATATTGGATGAACTATTATAGGCCCACAGGCGAGAAATGAAAAAATTGTTTCATCATCACACAAATACGAAAATACAAATGAATAATATGAAAACAACTAATACATGAATATTTTGAGGAATACTTATTCATTTACTGATTTTGAATATATGCGAAATTACGGGCCGTGGGCGGCAGCTTGATGCACAGTGAAACTATTTTTTGATAACATCGAAACTTGATACAAACTCATTGTTCCCCTGTTAAGGCCAAGGATGAAAGTACGATCGTTTGGAAGGGGTACCACAAGGGCGATCTTACCACCCCATTTTATTATTATTTCAAATTAGAAGCAATGAAATTATAGTTGAATATAGTTCGATACTTAGTTAATACAGTTCGATAGGTGCTAGGGTGAGCGAATCCATGTTTTTCTAATCGAATCCGAATCCACTTTCAGATTCGGATTCGGATTCGGTCTAACATAAAAGATTTGAAAAAAATCTTTAACTAACTAATTTGTTTCATGTATAATTGATAATTATTCGATATTTTAAAACCAATTAGGCTACCTAAATACACATCCAAATCGATAATTGAAAAATTAAACGTAGAATTGGGATAAATGAACATTTTCACCCGAGTCCCTTCTTGATAATGTAAATTTTGACTGGAATAACCGTACAATAATAAATTATGCCAGCGAAATTATTTCATTCGACAGAGATTTAATAAATGAGAGAATTTAGCTTTCACTCATTTTCAAGTAAAATCATCCCCGTTTTTCAATTCCCCCTCAAAATCAAATTCTCATTTTCATTTTTGGAATGTCTGATGAGATATTCATCACATGTAACTGATAAATGGGTTTTGAAAAACATTACAAGATGTGTTCGAATAACCCGGCGCCTCCACCGATAACATAACCACACAGCTGTGCTTAGAAAAGTCAAACAAATACTTCGCATATGTCACATTCTAGATTAAACTGTTCGAAATGTACAAACTGAACTTATTAAATCCAGTTTTGCACACGATTTCATGTTCAAAATGTGAAAATATGGTTTAATAATTTTAGAATATTTTCGAGTACATCACCTCACAATCATCGCTTCCTCTCTCACACTGAGCTGTCATCACTCTCTCTCTCTCTCTCTATTTCTCTCTCTCTCTCTCTCTCTCTCTCTCTCTCTCTCTCTCTCTCTCTCTCTCTCTCTCTCTCTCTCTCTCTCTCTCTCTCTCTCTCTCTCTCTCTCTCTCTCTCTCTCTCTCTCTCTCTCTCTCTCTCTCTCTCTCTCGATATTAAAGAGAGATCAATCATGATAGCGATAGGGTCGTGACACAAGAGAAAAGTGGCCAGTTATGGATAGTGTTCGAGAGGGGGAGGGGGGGGGGGGGGGGGGAGGAGCGGGGAAGAGGAAGGGAGACATGGGGATAAAATACATAGTATAACCTGAAAGCATCGTGAAAAAAAAAATGAATTTTTCACGTACAAAAATGAATGTGCCTTTACAATCTTTTCGAAAATAATGCGATCAAAGATTACATAGCGTACCCCTTGACAGCTTTTTGTTGTGATCTGGTTGATGGGTGGGAACTGACGGGCGCTATTGTTGATTGATGAGGGGGACGTACGATCGGCACCGGCAACTCCTAGACAGCTTTGTGATACGTTACACTGTTATGCCTGTATACTAGGAAAACGCAGCATATATGCGTTGTAAGATGAGCGATCTAGGCCTAGCCCTACACATACCTTGATTTCGAACCACAAATGCACGGCGTACTTGCTCTACTTGATAATATATTTTTTTGAACGTTCGAATTACCTTGGTAATATATGTCCGTATTAATATCAAAATTAATATTAATATTCACCATAGTTTTTCCCCAATGTAATTATAATTTTGACACTAATTGTTACTCTTGTGGAAAACGAGTGCCATTTGTGACACTATAGTGACATTTGCGACTCTTGCGACACTTGTTACTCTTGTGGAAAACGAGTGCCATTTGTGACTCTTTTGTGACACTATAGTGACATGTGTGACTCTTTTGTGATACTAATTACATTTGTGACCCTTGTGACAGTAGTGACATTTGCGACACTTATGACTCTTGTGACGCTAGTGACATTTGTGACTACATTTGTGATACTAGTGACATTTGTGACTCTTTTGTGACACTAGTGACATTTGTGACTCTTTTGTGACACTTGTGACATTTGTGACTCTTGTGACTCTTTTATGACACTAGTGACATTTGTGACACTAGTGACATTTGCGACTCTTTTGTGACACCAGTGACATTTGTGACATTGGTGACTCTTGTGACCCTTGTGACACTAGTGACATTTGTGACACTAGTGACATTTGCGACTCTTTTGTGACACCAGTGACATTTGTGACATTGGTGACTCTTGTGACCCTTAATTGTGACACTAGTGACATTTGTGGCACCAGTGACATTTGTGACAGTAGTGACATTTGTGACTCTTTTGTGACACTAGTAAGATTTGTGATACGTGTGACACATGCGACATCTGTTGTGGGTTCAGTACAACGATGGTCCGAATAGACGGTCAGTTCAGTGGTTTAATGTTGATAGTTTCCCAGCTTTATGTGCCCGTCATGAGATATTGTTGTTGCTTGGAAAGTCAAGATGGCGTCGGTTGGTTTTCTTTAACGACGTCTAACGAGGGGCCGTGGAGTTAATTGTCCGTGATGTCACTATGATGAGTTTCACCCTCCCCCCTCCCCCTCCCCCTCCCCTCTCGTGCGGAAACACTGGTGACGTGGTCTTCAAGGAAAATGCGACTCAAAATCATTGGTGGAATTTGATTTGTTGTTGATTAGTGAAACAATTTGATGAGGAAATAATATGAGAGAGGATATAAGATTCAAAAAAAAATCTTTTTCAGTTCGGTTATTATTATTTTTGATACAGAAGTAATTGAATAAAGTCAAATATTTATAGTCGGTTACATGAACCTTACCAAAATACTCTGCTTTCAACACTATTCTATTAAATCTCTAGACCCACATTCCAAAATGACACTTGACTACTTTTTGCTATTTTTTACTTTTTTTTCCCTTTTTGCTCCACCAAATTTTTATAAACTGTATACTTAAACTGAAAATTCGCCATTGTTGAAATAAGAAATAGTATTTAGACCAATGGCCCAAAGCAGTAATGAAATAAATGAATGAATGAATGAATGAATGAACGTACTCTAGTGAATACACAATAAATTATATTCTTATATCCAAGAAATGAGACGGTCGTGTCGTCTAATGATAAACACGAATATAACCGTTGTTTTTCAATAAGCTGTAATATTTTGTGGGAATTGTCGATGATTTAAGACGAGGTTCAGAAATAGAAATTCAACTGCATCTTTCAAGAGTTTCAGTTTATTGAAGGTACAGCGAGATAATGTATCTAATTTCCAATAAATGTTACATTTTTTTCGCATGGTAGACGAACTTCTTTCGTGGATACAAGTATATATATATATATATATATATATAACTTATATATATATATATATATATATATATATATATATATATATATATATATATATATATATATATATATATATATATATATATATATATTCTTCGTTGCAGTACTTTTGATGTGCAGAGTACAAATGTTTTGTTTCAGTCGACCAGAAAACAATAAACTGACACAAGTGCATGGAGAAAAAACAGAGAGAGAGAGAGAGAGAAAGAGAGAGGGAGAGAGAACTGCAAAACGTTTGTAGTATGTTAGAAGGCGTTGTAGGGGATCGATCACATGATTATGTGGCGGTGGATCGAGTCCGTCACAAGATGGTGGAATATTTTTCACTTACATTTGATTGTTTTGAATGATCGCATTATATGAATGTATTGAAAAATATTCCATCTTTCGTTGATATAGTTGGTGATAAACATACTATGAAATAAAAAATCTTCGAAAGTGATATTTTTCGGGGTTTTATACATCGATAATTTGTCAAATTGAATCGATTCCATTATGCGATAGTAAAATAGAGAATGACTTGAAGTAATATTGCACTTCTAGGGGGTGGATACCGGGATGGTTCCTTAACAAATGCAGCTTACGAGCATTTTCCACTGTACAAAAACTCTAATAGGATAACTTTTCATATCCTCCAACATTCACCGACGCCAATAGATCTCTGGTCATCATCATTGTGCGTCGTTAAACCTCATAGCAAAATGTGAGTCAGTTAAAAATATGAAATAATCATGTTTTCAACAGTGTATTAATTTTTCTTGAAGAATTCTTCGATTTACCGTCTCGTTGCAGAATGCCATCGACAAGATATTGTTACGCTTCTTGATAATTTGTCAAAGCCAGAGAATTTGCCCGCTTTTGACTACAATAACGAGTTTTAAAAAATGAATTAATATTAATGTATCGGCAAAGAAAAACACGCTGCTCGTTCCAACTCGGGGTTCATAAAAATATCCAAAGTAAATCTAGACTGAGAAAAATTAGTTAATGGGGTGCATGCACAGTGCTCATAAAAATATAGAAATTCATCTTTACTTTTTTTCCCATGTTCACGAACCAGTGTCGAATAAAAAGTATATCAACCCCAAGGTCATTTTATGATCTTTAATCAATATGACGATATATTTTTGTGAATCCAATCAGTTTTAAGATAATACGTCAATGAGTACCAAGAATGTGATGAAATTCATTGACGTATCATATTAAAATGGATCAAATTTATAGAAATAGAATGTCATATTAATTGAAAAGCATAAAATTATCTTGGTTTTGATATACTTTTTATTCAATTACACTAGTTCTTGACCATAGAAAAAAATTGGAAAAGATGAATTTCTATGATTTTATGGGCACTTACAATGAAATAGTAGCTTTGGAAGTATCTTGAAAAGTATCAATAAAATACGTCTTTTCAAATACTTTGCGTACAAATACAAATACAAATACTTTTCAATGCGTTGGTTAATTTCGGTTGGTCAGGTTTGGTGAAGTGTGAAGCTGATTTAGGGTAATTTAGGTTGCGGAGAAAAACAACAACAACAAAAGGGCCCCCCTTTACGTTCCCTCATTTAAAGCAAAATCCCCGCTTTGGGAAACCCCCTTAGTCCCCTTTGGGCGGGGACCACCCCGGGCTTTTAACAAGACATTAAATTTTTCACCGCCAGCCCCCTTCCCCTTTAAAACTACTTTTCAAAAAACCTAAATTAATTTAAAAAAAAAAAATTTTAAAAAATTTTTCAAAAAAATTTTTTCCCCTTGGCCCAAAGGGGGGGCCGCCCCCCCCTGCCCCCCCCCGCTTGGGGGGGGGGGCTTCCCAAATTAAAAAAAAGAAAACCCGGGGGGGGGGGGGGGGGGAAAAACTCCAAAAATTTCAAAGCCCGATTAAAAGGGGGTTTTTCAAAGAATTCCCCCCAAAAAATTTTATTAAAAGCCCGGAAGCGGTTTTTAAAAAGTGATCCAAATTTTTTTAAAAATTTTTCCCTAAAAAAATCCAAATTTTAAGCACTGTTTACCAATAATTAAAAATCCGGAAATTAAGAATTGGGGGGGGGGGAAAAAATTTTTAATTTAATTATAGTGGAAATTAAGGGGTTTGTTAAATTTTTAACCCCTTTTTGACGTTTTCCCGAAGTTTAAAACCTTCTTTTAAAAAAAAAAAAAAAAAATTTTTTAAATTTTTTCATTAAAAATAATTTTAAAAAAATTATTACGGGGTTTGTTTTCTTGCCTCCGTTAAAATTATAATTTTTTTAAACATTAATTTTTAAATAAAAAAATTTAAACCAATGGGGATATTTAATGGAGGAAAAAAAGTTTACTTTTAAAAATATTTCAAGTTCCCCATAAAACCCGGCCAAAACGAAAGTTTTCCTTGGGTAGGGTTTGGGTAATCTTTTGGGCCCGGGGAATTATAGGGGGGAAATTTTCCCCCGAAGGGAAAGACTTTCCCCTTTATATTTAAAAACTTTTTTAAAAAAAAAAAAAAATTTTGGGGAAAAGAATTTAAATTAAATTTTTCTTTAAAATGGTGGAGGGAAAATTTTAACTTTTTGTGGGGTTTAATAATTTTACTAATGTTTCTTAAATTTTGAAAAAAAATTTTGGAGGAAATCAAAAGTTGACTTTTAATCACTAAAAAAAGGAAAAGAATTTTCTTAAAATTCGGGTTGGGGGTTTTCACGGGTCTAAGGGTTCTTAAAACCAAAATAAAGCAAAGAAAATGAGTTTTAAACAAACCGTAATTAAAAACCCCTGAAAAAATTTGGGAAATGTAAATTTTTCCCTTTTTCGAAAAATGTTTGGGGTTTAGACCCAATTTTAATTTTGGGAGGTTTTAAACCCTTTTACTGCCCGGTTTTTTCCCCAAAAAACGTAATTTAGATAGTAGCAAAGGTTTTTTCCCAAAATTCCCCAAAAAAATTTTGGGCTTTTTTTTTTTTTTTTTT